>SJYW01007990.1:41388-64777 GCA_006410735.1 Raphicerus campestris | reverse complement strand
ACCTTTATGGCAGAAAGTGAAGAGGAGCTAAAAAGCCTCTTGATGAAAGTGAAAGAGGAGAGTGAAAAAGTTGGCTTAAAGCTCAACATTCAGAAAACGAAGATCATGGCATCCGGTCCCATCACTTCCCATCATGGAAAATAGAGAAGCAGTGGAAATAGTGTCAGACTTTATTTTGGGGGGCTCCAAAATCACTGCGGATGGTGACTGCAGCCATGAAATTAAAAGATGCTTACTCCTTGGAAGAAAAGTTATGACCAACCTAGATAATATATTCATAAGCAGAGACATTACTTTGCCGACTAAAGTCTGTCTAGTCAAGGCTATGGTTTTTCCTGTGGTCATGTATGGATGTGACCGTTGGACTGTGAAGAAGGCTGAGCACTGAAGAATTGATGCTTTTGAACTGTGGTGTTGGAGAAGACTCTTGAGATTCCCTTGGACTGCAAGGAGATCCAACCAGTCCATTCTGAAGGAGATCAACCCTGGGATTTCTTTGGAGGGAATGATGCTAAAGCTGAAGCTCCAGTACTTTGGCCACCTCATGCGAAGAGTTGACTCATTGGAAAAGACTCATGCTGGGAGGGATTGGGGGCAGGAGGAGAAGGGGACGACAGAGGATGAAATTGCTGGATGGCATCACGGACTCGATGGATGTGAGTCTGAGTGAACTCCGAGAGGTGATGATGAACAGGGAGGCCTGGCGTGCTGTGATTCATAGGATCACAAAGAGTCGGACACGACTGAGTGACTGAACTGAATTGATATACAGTTGTCCTAGTGCAAGTGCAAATAGTCTTTGGGAGTATGAATTTATAGGCAGTTCTGTGAAATGTCTTCTCTTAACCCACAGCATCACATGTAAGTTGTATAGTCTCATCATTTTAGAAACTGAAATAACATTCCAGGATTTGTATCTTATTAATTCTGTGGATTTGGCAAGTTCTTAATTTCTGTGTAATGGAGATAATAGACTTGACATGATAGTGTTGTCATGTACTGAAATGAAACAGTACATGCAAAACATCAATAAGATGTGTGACACAAAGTTCTTGGAACACTAATTGTTGTTGGCACTGCTGCTAATTCTGGTTCCCTCAATTCCCTGGTGGAGGTAGAATTCACCCTTTGTTTGGTAAATGTTTGATTGTTTATTTCTATTTCTGTGGATTAGAGAAAGGGATGAAATTTCATCTTCAGCATCTGTGTGCATGCATTACATGTCAACAAAGGACAGGGCCAAGTTTACTGTTTTAAAATGTAGGTTTTTATCCAGGCATAATAAAGCTGACAGATCAGGAAATAACTGATGCTAAAAAAGATGGTTGATTAGTTACAGTTCCCAAGAGGAGGGTCCATGTTATACTCTACAAGACCACAGGGAAAGCACTGGGGTGGACGAGGCAGAGAGAGTGGAGGTAACGTGGACCAGAACCTTCACTGTTGATTCTTCAGGAAGCAATAAGTAAGGCAGCATGAGTAGATTTACGATAAGCTAGTTTGAATAATTTCAGCAGGCCCTGGGGCATAGGGATGATGGTGATTAGGGCAGGTGATAGTGGTCTGAGTTTTAGACCCTCATAAAAGAGGTGGTTAGGGTAGGCTCTGGACTGGTTTATTTTGAAATGAAAGGTAAGCTTTCTCGGAAGTCCCTTATTGTGGCATGCATGCTCAGTCGTGTCTGACTCTTTGTCACCCCATGGACTGTAGCCTACTAAGTTTCTCTGTGCATGGAATTTTTCAGGCAAGAATACTGGAGTGGGTTGCCAGAGAATCTTTCTAACCCAGGAATCAAACTCATCTCAATCTCATCAAACTCATCTCATCTCATCAAACTCAATCTCATCTCATCAAACTCAATCCTGCATCTCTGCCATTGGCAGGTGTATTCTTTACCATTGTGCCACCTGGACAGCCCCTCCAGAGTAAGCAAGGCCTCAATTTTCAAAGCATCAAAAATATAGGAAATAAAAAGGCATGATAAATTCATCTATCAATGAGAAAGGAATATAAACACAATTAATAATAAAACCCCAAGGCCAAAACACACATAAAGTTAAACCATATTCAGGGAGGCCATAATGGGGGACGCTGTTACAGTCATAAATGCTGAGTAAACCAAGGCCAAGTTCATGGATTCATTGCAGTATAAGCATTGATGGATTTGACCTGTTTCATCTAGGCAGTGTCAACTGTGCACACTTGTCTTGGTGACAGTGGATTCATCATCTACAGTTGTTCAGGCTCTCTGAAGCCTAATCTGGGAAGATCTAAACCTCACTTCTCTGGAGATAAAAGAATGAGCATAAATTTGGGACATACATTCCAAGAGGACAGAGAAAAGATTTAGTAATCACCTTTCCCTCTATAAATGTAGCCAATTTCCACTAGGTTGCCCCCAAATGGAGGAACCACTGATGGTGTTATTTTTCTGGCATAAGATTCTGGATTCCAGTGCTTGCAGTTCATGACATCCTTCCTGTTTGCTCCCTCATAAATTCTGTCCAACACTGGAGAGAGTTGGAGTGATATACTTCAGTATTATCAGCATTATCCAAAAGCTACGTTTCTACTTTTGAATAAATACTTTTGTCTTGTTCTAAGACTGAAGATGCAAAGGATCAGTAGTTTAAAAAAAATTCCTTCTTGGATATATAAACATCATTTGCAAAGAAAAACTGATATGTCAGGGTTGAATGTAAGCACTGAAGAGGTTTAGGCAAAATGTCTTAAGAACACTCCTGGGTACATTTAAAAAAAAAAAAAAAGGTGAAAACAATAATCTGAAAATACACATGTGCCTCAGGTTTCCTACAGCATTATTTATAATTACCAAGATATGATTATGTAACTTGTACCATCAATAGATGAATAGATACAAATGTGGTTTATATAAATATTTATAATAGAATATACTTAGCCATAAAAAAGAATGGGATTTCCCACATGATTCAGTGGCAAAGAATCCACCTACCAATGCAGGAGACACAGGAGATACAGGTTGGATTCCTAGGTTGGAAAGATCTCCTGGAGAAGGAAATGGCAATTTGCTCTGGTATTCTTGCCTGGAAAATCCCATGGACAGAGGAACCTGGTGGGGTATAGTCCATGGGGTCACAAAGGAGTCTGACATGACTTAGCAACTGAGCGAGAGCATGCATGCATTGAAAAAGAATGCAATTTTGCCATTTGCAGCACATATATGAACTTGAAGGGCACTATGTTAAGTGAAATAAGTCATAAAAAAGCAAATACTATATGATATTACTTATTATGGTTTCTAAAAAAATACAACAAACTAGTGAATATAACGAAAAAGCACACAAATGTAGCGAACAAACTTGTGTTTACCAGTGTGGAAAGGGATGGGGTAGGGGCAATATAGGGTGGAGGAATGGGAGATCCAAACTGTTAAGTATAAAATAAACTAAAAGGATGTGTGGTACAATGCAGGGAATATAGCCAATATTTTATAATGACTATAAATGGAATATAACCTTTAAAAATTGTGAATTACTATATTGTACACCTGTAACAAAATGTTCTATAGCGACTATACCTCTGGTTGAAGAAATACATGAAATGGTGAAGAGCTTAGCTAATGTTAATGGTATTTTGTTAATAGATTTTGTGTCTTTTTTCAAATATCAAATTACATTAGTAAAGTATGATATCTAAATGGTTTTGTTCACAAATTAGTAACTCAAATGTTTTTTAACATTCTGAGAATCTTTTCCTTCCATACTATGATATATATATATTTTTTTCTTTCTTTTTTCTTTTGTTCTTACTCAAAGTTCTGTGGCTGATATGACAGTGTGAAGAAAGAGTCTGACACTTAATCAACATTTTAAAACTTGCTGATGGAAGAGTGTAATTTTACCATAAATTGTGTCCCCCATCCCAGTGCCTCTCCTACTGTGGAGACTTATGCACTAATGTGATGTTCCTCAACTGAAATATTGTAATGTCAGGTCAGTGTGGTTCAGTTCAGTTCAGTTCAGTTCAGTCACTCAGTTGTGTCTGACTCTTTGCGACCCCATGAATCACAGCACGTCAGGCCTCCCTGTCCATCACCAACTCACGGAGTTCACTCAGACTCAACTTCCATTGAGTCCATGATATCATCCAGCCATCTCATCCTCGGTCGTCCCCTTCTCCTCCTGACCCCAATCCCTCCCAGCATCAGAGACTTTTCCAATGGGTCAACTCTTCTCATGAGGTGGCCAAAGTATTGAAGTTTCAGCTTCAGCATCATTCCTTCCAAAGAAATCCCAGGGCTGATCTCCTTCAGAATGGACTGGTTGGATCTCCTTGCAGTCCAAGGGACTCTCAAGAGTCTTCAACACCACACTTCAAAAGCATCAATTCTTCAGCGCTCAGCCTTCTTCACAGTCCAACTCTCACATCCATACATGACCACAGGAAAAACCATAGCCTTGATGAGATGGACCTTTGTTGGCAAAGTAATGTCTCTGCTTTTGAACATGCTATCTAGGTTGGTCATAACTTTTCTTCCAAGGAGTAAGCGTCTTTTAATTTCATGGCTGCAGTCACCATCTGCAGTGACTTTGGAGCCCAAAAAATAAAGTCTGACACTGTTTCCACTGTTTCCCCATCTAGTTCCCATGAAGTGATTAAGAGTCCACAAAGTCTGCATTTCCCTTCACCCAACCCCAACCCTGATTTCCCAGAAACAAACTATCTCAGGTGTTTTCTCTGGTATTTCCTTTGTTGTTTTATCATTTCCTGTGTTTGAGTTGTAGTGTTTGGGCTGATTTTTTTTAATTTATATTGAAGCATATTTTATTAATAATGTTTTGATAGTTTCAGATATACAGCAAAGTGATTCAGTTATACATATACACATATTATCTGCTAATTTCCTGATATTAAAACTAAGTTTTTTTTTTTTTTTGCTTTCTTACACTGTTCATTCCTTTATACCTCAAAATACACACTCTTTCTTTGACCCAACCCTTCTCATTTCTTGAGAATGAGATCTTTGCACTGGCTTCCATCTGAGGAGAGTGGGGGGAAGAATTCTTTTTTGCTTTTTGCTACACTGTACAGCATTTGGGGCTTCCCCAATGGCTCAGCAGTAAAGAATCTGCTTGCGATGCAGGAGACACAGGAAACACTTGTTTGATCCCTGGGTCAGGAAGATCACCTACAGAAGGGCACAGCAACCCACTCCAGTATTCGTGCATGGGAAATCCCAAGGACAGAGGAGCCTGGAAGGCTACAGTCCATGGGGTCGCAAAGAGTCAGACATGACTTAGCAACTAGACAACAACAGCATACGGAATCTTAGTTCCCTGATCAGGGATTGAACCCATGCCCTCTCCATTATGAGGGTGGAGTCTTATCCACTGGACCCCTAGGGAAATCCTGGGAAGAATTCTTCATTCTCTCATTACTGTCTTTCACCCCACATGACAATTTACTCCTTTCTACTCCTTGAGGAAATCTAAAGTAACCAAAAGATACTGCATGTCTTTCTTAGATAATAAAATGCATTCTTGTTATTCCTTATAACCAAACAAAATTCACAATTAAAATATTCAGTTCTGTACAGAATTCCTACCTCTTAAACCCAGGATAGCAAGCCTGTAGTGGAAAAGGAAGCAGATCTGATCCTTCCTTGCTCTTTCCCAAGGGTTAGACCCCCTATACTAGGATGGAATTTGACTCCCCTGAGGATTAAAGGATTCCTTAATCAGTTGTGGAGAGGTGGATTGATGTGTGAAGTGAAAGTGAAGTCGCTCAGTTGTGTCTGACTCTTTGTGACCCCGTGGACTGTAGCCTACCAGGCTTCTCTGTCCATGGGATTCTCTAGGCAAGAATACTGGAATGGGTTACCATTTCCTTCTCCAGGGGATCTTCCCGACCCAGGGACTGAACCCAGGTCTCCCACATTGGAGGCAGATGCTTTCACCTCTGAGCCAAGAGGGGGGAACTGAGAGGCAGGCCTTGCTGACAAGCGACAAAATTCTGTGGCTGCTTTGTAGGATTGCCATGGCTCTCTGTTTTTCTCTGTTGCTCTCTCTCTCTGTCTCTCTCTCCTCTAAGGCGATGCTTCCCTAACTCTGCCCTTGGCAATGCTCTTCCCCCTGGCAGGGCTTCTAGTCTATTCTACTAAAATCATCTTCCTCTTGGATTGGTTCCACGTGAAATCCCCATTACACTGGCTTCTGCCTGAGTAGACCACGTTGAGTCCATGGGAAACATACACCCATTAAGAAAAACAAAAGTTAAACCTGGAAATTAGTTAGTTAGTTTTTTTTTTTTTTTTTTTTAAAGAAGTCTGGTGTGCTGCAGTACATGGGTCGCAGAATCAGACGCAACTGAGGGACTGAACTGACTGAAAGAAGTGGGTAGCACATTTTCTTTAATGTCATATTGGAAGCACAATCCTAGCTGAGAATTAATCACTTAGGAGGATGCACCCTGATTGATTTAGTTAGTTATTTTCTAAAGGTCCCAGATTTACTGAATTTACATGTAGATCTGTAGACTTTTTTTACAATAGAGATGATTTCTAAATGGTAGCCAGAAAGGTTAGAGTTTATTGTCCTGTCAATCATTAACAAGTGTTTTGATCAACAATCTTACACACACATTCATGTATCATGTTATCCATATAGATCAGCTGTTTAAAAGTTCTTTGAGTCAGCCATATCATCTTAGTGATTCCCTCAGGAATTAAATCATTGACATTTGCTCGCTAATGTGTTTGTACAAGCCCAGCTATTTGACAGTATCTAGGTAGGACCAACGGAGAAGGCAATGGCACACCACTCCAGTGTTCTTGCCTGGAAAATCCCATGGATGGAGGAGCCTGGTGGGCTGCCGTCTATGCGGTCACACAGAGTCAGACACAACTGAAGTGACTTAGCAGCAGCAGCAGCAGGTAGGACCAAGGAGGTCAATCACAGCTTATGCCTGAGTTCTTCACCCCTTCCTCTCTCTTCTCACATGAAGGGTCCAATTCCTGTTCTCAAAAAACATCTCCACAAAATTGTTTCTTCAATACTCTTTATATCTAAGTATTAAGATTCTAAGTTACCATCACTTCATATGTACTTTTTTTGTTGTTGGATAAATATACAGGACTTAGAGTACAGAGATTTTATAAACGCTAGTAAGCTACAGATGATTATGTCTTTTTGAGTGGTTGAGAAGACCTACATCATTCAGACTTTTACAAGTTTATCTACATGATCTTTTTTTCTTATAACAATAATTATAACCTAATCATCTTTGTTAATGTTCTGAAAGTTTACATCTAGTGCTTTGTAGAAAGCATTTTTAAACTCCTTGTTCTACATTTTCCAGTGGTGTTAGGGGAAGCGCACTGACTGACACCGCCCACCCTGGCCAGGCACCATAGTAACTATTTGCATGAGTTGTTTTACGGCAGGAGGTCCAGGTAAGGAGCATGGAACTAATTAGCCACCACCAACCAGAAGAGTTCAGGAAAGGTCAAGAGGAGACACTACATGTCCGGCCACCTCCCAGAATCCTTCTCTCTGGCATCCATCTTGGCTGAATAAGGTGTGCACCACCAGGAAGGACCCTGAGTCAGAATGATTGGCTAAAGACAACCCGGAAACTAATCCCAGCACCATAAAACCCAAGACTTCAAGCCATGTGGCAGAGCAGTTCTCCTGGGTTCCCTTACTCTACTGCTCCCTGCCTGGGTGCCCTCTCCCACTAAAATCTCTTGCTTTGTCAGCACATGTGTCTCCTCAGATAATTCATTTCCCAGTGTTAGACAAGAGCTCAGTTTTGGGCCCTGGAAGGGGTCCCCCTTCCTGCAACAGTCGCATTTTTAAAATATGAAAAAATCAGAAACATACGTATTTCCATTATAAAAAAATTGTCTTCAACTTTTGTTTTTCATTTGCTGTGTTTTTTTTTTCTTTATAAAATATAGATTGTTTGCTTAGAGATTTTGGAAAGATTACTTATTATTGTTACTTTTCTCACGTTCTCTATGCTTGTTTCTTTTAGCCTTCACTTCTGATAAATTTCCTTAACTTTGGCTGGTAATCATTCAATTAGACTTCTTTAAACTCCTGGGTAGTTAAAAATTAATTTTTATTCCTTCAATGTTTACTTTCATAGCCACATGTTCTTGCTTCATGAATGCAATCTGTTCTGATTCCTTTGAAGATATCCATTGCAGTTAAAATATATCACTTTGTTCTGTTCTGTGCAGTTTATTTGACTGAGTTTCCTCTACCCTGTTACCTTCTATGGCCTGTCTTTGTGCTGGGTCATTCCTCCAAATGTCTAGTGATCTAATATTATTATCTTGTGTTTAAATGTAGGTTTGGAAAACCTGGGGCCTCCACTGCTGACCCATCTTGGGTTTCATCGCTTGAGTCAACTTTATTCCAGGCTCTTCTTGACAAGCATGAACTCTAGTTTTCTGTCAGTTAAATTGTCCCTATGATCTCTAACTTCCAAACATTTTTCAGATATAGTGAGTTCCCCCATTATGCTTTCTCCTCTTACTTTACCTAAACAGATTAGAAGTTAAGGAGCTGTACTTGGGGGGTCCAATCTGCCAAGTTTAAGCAGAAACATCATCCATTCATTCTTCTCTCTCCGCAGTGATTGTCTTACTACTGTAAAATTAAGATTCCTTATATTTGACTCCAAAATATCAACAGTTCCAAAAGAAGTTAATTCCAGAATCACAGTGGTAACTTTTAAAAATACCCTAAGTAATAAGGTCTTATGACTCTTGGCCCTATTGTGTCAGTGTTATAATTAATTAAATATAGATTTCATTTTTAGCTGTTATCATTGTTTTCACAGTTCATCTGATTGATTTGGGAGCTACTTTTGTCAGCAGATCGTCAGTCATATTATTGAATCATAATTCTTTTCTCAGAACTAGTTCAGTACTCTGTAAAAAGGAATCAGTCTTTCTGGTGTGCCCTGCAACATCGCTCTCAAATCTCACTGCCCTAAATCCCCTACATTTCATTGCAAGTAAGTGAAGTCATTCAGTCGTGTCTGACTCTTTGCAACGCCATGGACTGTAGCCTACCAGCTTCCTCTGTCCATGGGATTTTCTAGGCAACAGTACTGGAGTGGATTGCCATTTCTTTCCTGAGCAGATCTTCCCAACCCAGGGATTGAACCTGGGTCTCCAGCATTGTAAACAGACGCCTTATCATCTGAGCCACCAGGAAACTACATGCTAAAATGTGGAAGCATGAAGTTTCTTTTGTTTCTGATATATTCTCTTACTTCTTCATATCTTTTTTTTTTTAAGTCCTATTTATCCAAAGAGTGACAAACTGGATTTCCTTTATATACCTGCAGGCAGTATTTAAAATTATCCTTAAATTTCTACTCCATCTGCTAGTCAGCTGTGCCTGCTTCCTTCTTCTTTGGGCTTCAGAGTGTTCTCCCAACTCCTCCTCAAAAGCTGCTCCCTGTTCCCACCCTCGTCTTCATTACCTCTTCAGTTCTTCCTATACCCAACTTAAACCCCATGCAGGAGCAATGATTATGACTTAGGGCTCTCCATTTTCTTTCTTTCTTTTTTTTTTTTTACATATTTTATTTTGCATTGGAGTATAACTGATTGACAGTGTTGTGATAGTTTCAGATGGACAGTAAAGGGATTCAGCCATACATATATGTGTATCCATTCTCCCCCAGACTCTCCTCCCATCCAGGCTGCCACATAACATTGAATGAAATTCCCGGTACTATTCAGTAGGACGTTGTTGGTTATCCATTTTAAATAGAGAAGTGGGTAGCTATTAATTCCAAATTCCATAACTATCACTTCCCCCATTCTTCCCCCATAGTAGCCATAAGTTCATCCTCTAAGTCTGAGTTTGTTTCTGTTTTGTAAATACAAAAGTTTATGTGCATCATTTCCTTTTAGATTTTTCATATATCTCCTTCTCTGTCTTATTTCATTCGGCATGACAGTCTCTAGGTCCATCTATGTTGCTGCAGATGGCATTATTTCCTTTTTTTAATGACCGAGTAATATTCTATTGTATATATGTACATTTTCATACATCCCTCTGTGTTTGGGAATGCATTCTCTGTATCACAAATAGCCCCTGCATTCATGGATTCCTGAGAAATACTCTAAGAAAAGCATCTATAATAGTTATTCAGAACTTGTTAATTCAACGATTTCAGATGTAAATTTCTTATTGTCAGTGGTTCTAACAAGATTGTTAACATTTTGCTTGCTAATCTTTTACCTTTTTTCAATATCAAAATCATTGTAGAAACTCAAGTGGTACAAAAGTTGAGCACCCTTCAGCACAAGTTGACTGGTGACCAGTAGGAAACACTATGAGTATATTCATTCTATCATATTGAGATGTGCATAGAATGTCCACCTGAACACTTCACCTGCTGAAATAAGATGAGCTAAAACACACACGGAGGAAATGACTCTCTTAGCACAGTGTNTGCCCATTCAATAGATTAATTAAGTGTAAAGGTAGAACTACAAAATGTTTGCTATCATCTCAATGCTCATATCCTTTCAAAATTAATATTTAAAATACTATCGCCCTATGCCATTGGAGGTATGGCCTTTAGGAGGTTATTAGGCCATGAAGGTGGGGTCTCCCTGAAATGGATTTCTGCTAAAAGAGACCCCAGAGGGTTACCTTACCTCTTCATGTGAGGACATGATGACAAAATGGTCATCTATAAACCAGGAAGTGGGTTCTCACTAGACACTGAATATGCTAGCACCTTTATCTTGGACTTTGCAGCCTCCAGAACAGTAAGAAATAAATTTCTTTGTTGACAACCTGTCCAATCTATGATATTCAGCTTATAGCATCCAAAACAGATTTGGTCAATGCTTATTTACCTTCCCATGCACTCTCTTTTCTTAGAAATTATTGAAAAATGGATTCCTTTAAAACAATAGAGCAAATTGACATTAATATTTATTGAGTACTTACTATGCATTTTCCTAACCAATTTACATCTATTACACATCTTTTATATAATTAATCTCTCTATAACAATCCAGCTCACGTGTGCAATGATCAATCTCTAATTACATCTGAAAATATCAAGGCCCAGAGAAGGGCCTTGTAAGTAAAACATAGTACAGTCAGGGTATTTCCCTTCACTTTCCTCTCCTGAAATTATTTGGAACAAAAGAATGACAGGCATTAAAAGCCAGATCAGCTGTATGTTCAAAGAAACGAGAAAGTCACAAACAACCTATCATCAAGCATACTTACCAAGCCCTGTGACATCTAGACTGAGAGAAGAGAAAATCGTAAGAACACATGCACCTTTGGACCTCAAGCAGGGCACACAGATTTCCCTCAGTGTGTTTCACAGTACTTAAAACCGTAGTCATAATTATTATTGTTTCAAGTTTAGTATTTTCAAAACTAAAATCTTGAGTTCCCTCGAAAGCAGATTCTCTACTTCTGAAACTGTAAGCTGGAAATCTGGGAGTCATTTTGCCTGTTGGTTATGGAGATCTGAAAGTATCTAAGACTTTGTCAGCTTCTCTTCTCAGCCTCAATATCATAGCTGAATGCTCTAAAAATTGACTTACATTTTTACCTGTCACTCATGCCAGCAGTGGACTCTCTTTAGAGGAAGGAATGTCTAGCACTTAATTCTTGAACCAGTTATTCTGCAGTAGCTANTCAGCTTCTCTTCTCAGCCTCAGTATCATAGCTGAATGCTCTAAAAATTGACTTACATTTTTACCTGTCACTCATGCCAGCAGTGGACTCTCTTTAGAGGAAGGAATGTCTAGTACTTAATTCTTGAACCAGTTATTCTACAGTAGCTATTTCATTTAATTACTGTCATAAATGGTCCATAGCATTTCTCCATGATCTTCCTTACTCTTTAGGCAAATTTATTGAGATGTTACTTATGTACCATGAAACTTATTCATTTTAAATGTATAATTCAATAACTCTTCACAAATTTTAAGAGTTGTGGTACAATAATCCAATTTTAGAATATTTACACTATTCCACAAAAAACGTTTATATCCATTAACAATTACTCAACATTATTACCTCTAGGCCCAGATATTTATTACTCTAAATTCTGTATCTATTGATTTTTCTCTTTCATAAATTTTATATAAATGGAATCATACAATTTGTGATGTTTTATGTCTGGCTTTTTTTATCTTAGCATAATGATTTTGAGAGTCTTTCATGGTTTAACTTATATGAGTATTTTATTTCCTTTTATTGTCAAATATTAGTATTCTAGCATATAGATATACTACATTTGTTAATCCATTTAACAGTTTTTTTTTCCAGTTAATGACAATTATAAATAATGCCTCCATGATCAGACCTCCATATGCAGGTCTTTTTGTCAGCCTATCCTTTCATTTCTCTTGTGAAGAGTCTTAGACATGAACTTATTAGTTTGTATGGTTAATTCATACTTAATCTTTTAAGAATCTGTCAAAATATTTTCCATTTTACCTTCATGCTGGATGGGTTAGTCGCTTGGTTGTGTCCGACTCTTTGTGACCCTACGAACTGTAGCCCGTCAGGCTTCTCTATCCATGGGATTCTCCAGGCAAGAATATTGGAGTGGATTGCCAGTCCCTTCTCCAGAGGATCTTCCTGACCCAAGGATCGAACCCAGGTCTCCTGCATTGCAGGCAGATTCTTTACCGTCTGAGCTACAAGGACTAGCAATGTGCGTAAAATTCCATTTTTATTATTTTACATTTGTCAATACTTGGTCTAATTTATCTTTTAATCATGCAAGAGGTTGTGAATTACGCCTCATAGTGGTTTAATGCACTTTCCTCTAATGACTAATGAACATCTTTTCTTGTGCTTTTTGTACATATTATTTACATAAATGTCTTTTCTGTTAATTGTTCCTTTTATTACTGTTATTGTGTTATAAGATTTCTTTATATATTCTGGATGCATGCATGCTAAGGCGCTTCAGTCATGTCCAGCACTGTGTGACCCCATGGACAGTGGCTCACCAGGCTCCTCTGTCCACGAGATTCTCTAGGCAAGAATACTGCAGTGGGTTGCTATTTCCTTCTCCAAATATATTCTGGATACAAGTTCTTTAACAGATATATGACTCATAAATGTTCCAGTCTGTGCATTGTCTTTTGATTTTCTTAGTGATATCTTCAAAGCAGAAAATACTAATTTTGAAGAAATTTAATTTATTTTTAAATAAATTGTGCTTTTGATGGTCCCATTTTGTGATCATAAAAATATTTCTTTTGTGTAAATAAGGAATATTTCTTAACCCAAGATCACTAAGGCTTACAGTTGAATTTTCTTCTAATAATTTTAGAGCTTTAGCTCTTACATTTAGATTTTGATCCATTTTTAGTTAGTTTTTATACGAGAAGGAAATGGCAACCCACTCCAATATTCTTGCCTGGAGAATCCCAGGGACAGAGGAGCCTAGTGGGCTGCCATCTATGGGGTTGCACAGAGTCGGACATGACTGAAGTGACTTAGCAGCAGTGCAGCAGCATACATGGTATGAGGAGTCTAATTTTACTCTTTCTCATGTGAATTTATAGTTGTCCAAACACTGTTTGTTCAAAGTCTTCATTAAATGATATTGGCAACTTTGTAAAAACTCATTTGGTATGGGCTTATTTCTGAACTTTTATTGTTATTCCACTGTTCTCTATGCCCATCCTTATGCCAATACCAGGCTTCCCAGGTGGCAATGGTAAAGAACCTGCCTGCCAATGTACGAGATGCAAGTTTGTCCCCTGGGTTGGGAAGATCCCCTGGAGGAGTGCATGGCAACCTTCTCCAATATTCTTGCCTGGAGAATCCCATGGACAGAAGAGCCTGGAGGGCTACAGTCCATATGGTCCCAAAGAGTTGGACATGACTGAAGAGACTTAGCACACACACAGGCATGCCAATGCCACACTTTTTTGATTACTGTAACTTTTGTAGTAATTTATGGAATTGAGAAGTGTGAGCCTCTTTGCTCTTTTGCAAGATTGTTTTAGCTAAGCTTGATCATTTGTATTTCCATTAATTAATACTTGCTGACTATGTACCAACAACTGTACACAATTTTGTTATTTTTGTCTTGGGATGTATGATTTCCAGTCAAAATATTTTTTTTGAAATTTCCTTTTATTCACTCAATTTTAAGTTAAATTGTTCCTTATATTTATAATACAGCTGGATTCACTTGTCACAGTCTGATTTCAAAATCCTGGTATCCTAAGATATACTGCTTGATTTTTAAATTAGCATGTATTAAAATTCCCTTTCTTAATAAGTATAACCCTTTTGTAAGTCAGTCAATCTCTTTTAGCATTTATTAAAATTCCCTTTCTTAATAAATATAACCCCTTTGTAGTCAATCAATCTCTTTTCCTCCAAGCAGTGTCAATATGTAATGTTTTCATACCATAATTTTTCCTTTTCTCAAATATTATAGGAATAGAATTATACAATACATAGCCTTTTGTGGCAGGTTTGTTTAACTTAGCAAAATGCGGTTAAGGTTCATCCACATTGTTGTGTGAATCAATACCTGAATCTCTTTCTTTTTTTTACATCACAGAAACACCAGTTTGTTTTTTCATCAACTGTTGAAAGACATTTTGGGTTTTTTTCCCCTCAATTTTTTAGCAATTACAATTAAAGCTGCTATAAAAATTCAAGTACAGAGTTTCGTTCTAATTAAAGTTTCATTTTGCTTAAGTAAACATGTATGATTTCATCTGCTGAATTATATGGTAAATATATATTTAATTTTCAAAATAAAAAAAACCTTCCAAAGTATCTTCCAAAGTGGCTGTATCATATAATTCCAAAAGCAATGAATGAGAGGTAATATTGCTCTGCATTCATGCCAGCATTTAGCATCATAGGTTTCTATTTTAGCCTTTCTAATAAGTGTGTAGCAATATGTAAACTCCATTGTCCCAGCAGTATCTTTTGTTGATAATTACTATCATCTCCTTATGATATTTGTGACTGTATACTGGGCTTCCCTGATAAAACTTGATAGGTTAAAACAGATTTCTACATATTTTAATTGATGTTTTTTTAAAATCTGGTTTCTATTCCATCTCACATTTTTCAAATTCTCAAAATGTTGCTGCTAATTTTGAAAATATTTTTTCAAATTGTTATTATGAGTCTATTCTTTGTCTTAGATAATTCTTGATTTTTCTGAGATTCAGTCAAAAAGAAGGTAACTCATTTGCTCAATCTACCATCTTGTTGCTCTTCAGTTAGTTGTTTTTCATTCTGTTCCCAATGTCTATTATGTTTTATTTGGTAGCTTCATCTTCTTACCACTCTTCTTACCACTCTTTCCTAACTGAATGAAATCCACTCACTTAAAAGCATTAACACAATGATTAACTGATGTATATATTCTCATCAAGATAGGGCTTCCCTTGTGGCTCAGGATGGTAGAGTCCTCCTGCAATGCAGGAGACCTGGGGTCAGTACCTGGGTCAGGAAGATCCCCTGGAGAAGGTAAAGGCAGCCCACTCCAGCATTCTTGCCTGGAGGATCCCATGGACATAGGAGCCTGGTGGGCTGCAGTCCATGGGGTTGCAAAGAGTTGGACAAGACTGAGCAACTACACACACACACACACACACAGCAAAATATTTCTTCAAAACTTGAAATTAGAAAATGTGAAGTGTTTTTAGGGTGAAAAATCTGTGTTCTTTTAATGCCAGCTAAAGAAAAGTTTTGAGTTCCTGGGGGAACATGCAGATGCCATTGTGGAATTCCTCAATCTTTTTTTTTTTTTGGCTAAAATCTGTGGAAATTATCTCCAGATTGTGGCCTATAACTTTTAGTTTTCTTCCTTTGAGTGTAATTGTGAAAGTTTTTTAAAATGTGCTTCTATAAATCTTATTAGTATCCTGGGATGGGTTCCTTTGACAAAGTTAACATGCCAACATCTTAATCCATAAATCCTCACACTTAGAGAGAAAAGCCAGAAAAGCACAGTGACACAGCACATTTAACATAAAATCAGCGTTTTTATTTCAGAGTCTCTGATAGAACTGACAGGAGAAGATGGTACTCACAAAAGGGCCCATGGAATTCATATTTTAAGCAGCCATAAGGCAAAACACATCATGGCAAATCCATCTTCCATGAGAATGGCTAAAGCTTACAAGCAGTGGAAACTACAAATATAAGTCAACTTAATCTTTTATTATTGAAATTTTTATGACATCAGTTAAAAGCCAAATTGATTTATTTGATTTCATGGTCTGCTGCCCATCCTCTGGCGTAATTCTTCGTTATACAACTGAGACACTGCAGGCAGAAAACAAAAGCCTTTTTAAAAAAATCCCAGAGTGTATAAACCATGGAATAATTAAGAATTGACTATATTCTTTAGAAATGTCCAATTTGACTTAAAGGCTAAAGTGTGTGTGTGTGTGTGTGTGTGTGTGTGTGTGTGTGTGTGTGTGTGCATGTGCGCACATGCGCAAGCTCAGTTCTGTCTGCCTCTTTGCAAACTCATGGACTGTATCATGCGCAAGCTCAGTTCTGTCTGCCTCTTTGCAAACTCATGGACTGTATCCCGTTAGACAGCTCTGTCCATCGAATTTTCCAGGCACGAATACTGGAGTGGGTTGGCATCTCCTTCTCCAGGGGATCTTCTTGACCCAGGGATCGAACCTGAGTCTCTTGCTGTCTTCTGGATTGAAAGATGAATTCTTTACCACTTTGCTGCCTGTGAAGCGCTCTCTGTTCCCCCGGCAAAAATAAAGTGAACAGAAGATAGATTATTTTTAAAATAGTCTAATTTTTTTCTTGTTTCTCAAGAAGACAGGACTGTCCACATCTGACTCAGTTGTTTAGTAACACTCTTTTATTTCTCTTAACTCCTGTGGCCATTTGATAAGAACAAAAGAAACCCCCTATTTCATTAAGATATAATTCATATGAATAAATTTTACCCACTTAATGTATATATTTCAGCAGTTTTAGTATATACACTCTGCATCTATCACCACTGATTTCAGAACATTTCATAGCTTCCAAAATATCCTCAAACTTTCCATTATCTGGCAGCTAATCTGCTTTCTATTTCTGTGGATTTGACTATTCTGGACATTTCATATACATGGAATTATACAATATATGTGGTTTTTTTGTCTTGGTTCTTTTACATAGCATAATTTTTTGCAGATTCCAAGATTCTGCATGTAATAATACTTAACTCACTTTTATGGAAGAATAGTATTTTTTTATACAAATGTTTTTGTTTATCCATTCATCAGTTGATGGACTTTTGGATGGTCTCTGCTTTTGGACTATTTTAATAATATTGCTATAATCATTCAGATACAAAATTTTTGGTAAATTTATGTTTTCAATTTTCTCAGGCATATAACTAGGAGTAGAATTTTTGGATCATATTGTAATTCTATGTTTAATTTTTTGAGTAACTGCCAAGCTGATTTCAGCAGTGACTGCACTGTTTTATAATTCAATTATCAATGTATAAGGATCTCATTTGTATCAACATCTTCACAAATACTTATTATTTTCTCTTTTTAAATTATTATAACTATCCTAGTAGATATGAAGTGATACCTCATTGTGGTTTTGACTTACATTTCCCTAATAGCTAATGATTTTGAGCATCTTTTCATGTGATTATTAGTATTTATTTACATACCTTCTGGGAGAAAAAATTATTCAAATCGTTTGTCCATATTTTAGGTGAGTCATTTGTTCTGTTGAGCAGTAATAGTTCTTTATATATTCTGAACCTTCATCAGAAATAAGATTCACCAATATTTCTGCCATTCTCTAGGTAGTATTTTCAAATATATTTTAAAAATTGGCTGTATTTTCCAAGAATCATGATTTAAATGTAAATGTTTTTCTTCTTTTATAATTTAAGTTACTTTTTGGCTTTTCATAAAATAATCATAATCATAATAAGAATTAAAAAATTTTCTTTTGTAACATTAAAGGAACATTTTTATTAAAATGTGGCATTTATTTTCTCTTTCTAACAACTGTCTTTGTAAATGGCTTCTCTTTATCTACTGTAGCTGGTGCCACCATACTCTATGAGGCTCTTCCAAAGTCACCAGTTCCCATGGGCTTCAATTCAGTTCAGTCGCTCAGTCATGTCCAACTCTGTGCAACTTCATGACTTGCAGCACACCAGGCCTACCTGTCCATCACCAATTCCCGGAGTTTACTCAAACTCACTTCCATCGAGTTGTGATGCCATCCAGCCATCTCATCCCTGTCTCTTATACACATCTATTATCTGGCAGCTAATCTGCTTTCTATTTCTGTGGATTTGACTATTCTGGACATTTCATATACATGGAATTATACAATATATGTGGTTTTTTTGTCTTGGTTCTTTTACATAGCATAATTTTTTGCAGATTCCAAGATTCTGCATGTAATAATACTTAACTCACTTTTATGGAAGAATAGTATTTTTTTATACAAATGTTTTTGTTTATCCATTCATCAGTTGATGGACTTTTGGATGGTCTCTGCTTTTGGACTATTTTAATAATATTGCTATAATCATTCAGATACAAAATTTTTGGTAAATTTATGTTTTCAATTTTCTCAGGCATATAACTAGGAGTAGAATTTTTGGATCATATTGTAATTCTATGTTTAATTTTTTGAGTAACTGCCAAGCTGATTTCAGCAGTGACTGCACTGTTTTATAATTCAGTTATCAATGTATAAGGATCTCATTTGTATCAACATCTTCACAAATACTTATTATTTTCTCTTTTTAAATTATTATAACTATCCTAGTAGATATGAAGTGATACCTCATTGTGGTTTTGACTTACATTTCCCTAATAGCTAATGATTTTGAGCATCTTTTCATGTGATTATTAGTATTTATTTACATACCTTCTGGGAGAAAAAATTATTCAAATCGTTTGTCCATATTTTAGGTGAGTCATTTGTTCTGTTGAGCAGTAATAGTTCTTTATATATTCTGAACCTTCATCAGAAATAAGATTCACCAATATTTCTGCCATTCTCTAGGTAGTATTTTCAAATATATTTTAAAAATTGGCTGTATTTTCCAAGAATCATGATTTAAATGTAAATGTTTTTCTTCTTTTATAATTTAAGTTACTTTTTGGCTTTTCATAAAATAATCATAATCATAATAAGAATTAAAAAATTTTCTTTTGTAACATTAAAGGAACATTTTTATTAAAATGTGGCATTTATTTTCTCTTTCTAACAACTGTCTTTGTAAATGGCTTCTCTTTATCTACTGTAGCTGGTGCCACCATACTCTATGAGGCTCTTCCAAAGTCACCAGTTCCCATGGGCTTCAATTCAGTTCAGTCGCTCAGTCATGTCCAACTCTGTGCAACTTCATGACTTGCAGCACACCAGGCCTACCTGTCCATCACCAATTCCCGGAGTTTACTCAAACTCACTTCCATCGAGTTGTGATGCCATCCAGCCATCTCATCCTCTGTTGCCCCCTTTTCCTACTGTCCCCAATCTTTCCCAGCATCAGAGTTTTTCGCAATGAGTCAACTCTTTGCATGAGGTGGCTAAAGTACTGGAGTTTCAGCTTTAGCATCATTCCTTCCAAAGTACACCAAGGGCTGATCTCCTTCAGAATGGACTGGTTCGATCTCCTTGCAGTCCAAGAGACTCTCAAGAGTCTTCTCTGACACCACAGTTCAAGAGCATCAATTCTTTGGCACTCAGCTTTCTTCACAGCCCAATTCTCATATCCATACATGACCACTGGAAAAACCATAGCCTTGACTAGACGGACCTTAGTCAGCAAAGTAATGTCTCTGCTTTTCAATATGCTATCTAGATTGGTCATAACTTTTCTTCCAAGGGGTAAGAAGAGTCTTTTAATTTCATGGCTGCAGTCACTATCTACAGTGATTTTGGAGCCCCCCAAAATAAAGTCTGACACTGTTTCCCTATCTATTTGACATGAAGTGATGGGAATGGATGCCATGATCTTCTTCGTTTTCTGAATGTTGAGCTTTAAGCCAACTTTTTCACTTCCCTCTTTCACTTTCATCTGGAAGCTTTTTAGTTCCTCTTCACTTTCTGCCATAAGGGTGGTGTCATCTGCCTATCTGAGGTTATTGATATTTCTCCTGGCAATCTTGATTCCAGCTTGTGTTTCTTCCAGCCCAGAGTTTCGCATGATGTACTCTGCATATAAGTTAAATAAGCAGGGTGACAGTATGGAAAACTCAGCAGTGGCCACAAGAATGGAAAAGGTCAGTTTTCATTCCCATTCCATGGGNTGTGTGTGTGTGTGTGTGTGTGTGTGTGTGTGTGTGTGTGTGTGTGCATGTGCGCACATGCGCAAGCTCAGTTCTGTCTGCCTCTTTGCAAACTCATGGACTGTATCATGCGCAAGCTCAGTTCTGTCTGCCTCTTTGCAAACTCATGGACTGTATCCCGTTAGACAGCTCTGTCCATCGAATTTTCCAGGCACGAATACTGGAGTGGGTTGGCATCTCCTTCTCCAGGGGATCTTCTTGACCCAGGGATCGAACCTGAGTCTCTTGCTGTCTTCTGGATTGAAAGATGAATTCTTTACCACTTTGCTGCCTGTGAAGCGCTCTCTGTTCCCCCGGCAAAAATAAAGTGAACAGAAGATAGATTATTTTTAAAATAGTCTAATTTTTTTCTTGTTTCTCAAGAAGACAGGACTGTCCACATCTGACTCAGTTGTTTAGTAACACTCTTTTATTTCTCTTAACTCCTGTGGCCATTTGATAAGAACAAAAGAAACCCCCTATTTCATTAAGATATAATTCATATGAATAAATTTTACCCACTTAATGTATATATTTCAGCAGTTTTAGTATATACACTCTGCATCTATCACCACTGATTTCAGAACATTTCATAGCTTCCAAAATATCCTCAAACTTTCCATTATCTGGCAGCTAATCTGCTTTCTATTTCTGTGGATTTGACTATTCTGGACATTTCATATACATGGAATTATACAATATATGTGGTTTTTTTGTCTTGGTTCTTTTACATAGCATAATTTTTTGCAGATTCCAAGATTCTGCATGTAATAATACTTAACTCACTTTTATGGAAGAATAGTATTTTTTTATACAAATGTTTTTGTTTATCCATTCATCAGTTGATGGACTTTTGGATGGTCTCTACTTTTGGACTATTTTAATAATATTGCTATAATCATTCAGATACAAAATTTTTGGTAAATTTATGTTTTCAATTTTCTCAGGCATATAACTAGGAGTAGAATTTTTGGATCATATTGTAATTCTATGTTTAATTTTTTGAGTAACTGCCAAGCTGATTTCAGCAGTGACTGCACTGTTTTATAATTCAATTATCAATGTATAAGGATCTCATTTGTATCAACATCTTCACAAATACTTATTATTTTCTCTTTTTAAATTATTATAACTATCCTAGTAGATATGAAGTGATACCTCATTGTGGTTTTGACTTACATTTCCCTAATAGCTAATGATTTTGAGCATCTTTTCATGTGATTATTAGTATTTATTTACATACCTTCTGGGAGAAAAAATTATTCAAATCGTTTGTCCATATTTTAGGTGAGTCATTTGTTCTGTTGAGCAGTAATAGTTCTTTATATATTCTGAACCTTCATCAGAAATAAGATTCACCAATATTTCTGCCATTCTCTAGGTAGTATTTTCAAATATATTTTAAAAATTGGCTGTATTTTCCAAGAATCATGATTTAAATGTAAATGTTTTTCTTCTTTTATAATTTAAGTTACTTTTTGGCTTTTCATAAAATAATCATAATCATAATAAGAATTAAAAAATTTTCTTTTGTAACATTAAAGGAACATTTTTATTAAAATGTGGCATTTATTTTCTCTTTCTAACAACTGTCTTTGTAAATGGCTTCTCTTTATCTACTGTAGCTGGTGCCACCATACTCTATGAGGCTCTTCCAAAGTCACCAGTTCCCATGGGCTTCAATTCAGTTCAGTCGCTCAGTCATGTCCAACTCTGTGCAACTTCATGACTTGCAGCACACCAGGCCTACCTGTCCATCACCAATTCCCGGAGTTTACTCAAACTCACTTCCATCGAGTTGTGATGCCATCCAGCCATCTCATCCTCTGTTGCCCCCTTTTCCTACTGTCCCCAATCTTTCCCAGCATCAGAGTTTTTCGCAATGAGTCAACTCTTTGCATGAGGTGGCTAAAGTACTGGAGTTTCAGCTTTAGCATCATTCCTTCCAAAGTACACCAAGGGCTGATCTCCTTCAGAATGGACTGGTTCGATCTCCTTGCAGTCCAAGAGACTCTCAAGAGTCTTCTCTGACACCACAGTTCAAGAGCATCAATTCTTTGGCACTCAGCTTTCTTCACAGCCCAATTCTCATATCCATACATGACCACTGGAAAAACCATAGCCTTGACTAGANGGACTAGATAATCTGAAGACTTCTTTGTATAGGACAGCTCACAATGCTACATCAAATATAGAATAAAAATCCCCAAACATGGTGAAGAGCAAAGAAAGATTCTCTCTACACTCTGGAAGGGGGAGAGAAGAGTAATCATGTGAAATATGCCTAGAGCTTTTTCTCTAACAATACATGTATAGCTTTTTGCCTAATAAAAACCTGCTCTCTATGATAAGACAACCAGAGGATTACCCCCATCTAAGGGAAAGCTACGTACCTGGCTCCAAACTCAACCTACTACCTTGTTTCACCTGGGAAACAGAGTAAGAAATATTTATGATGGTCATAGATCAGAGAAACAGGTCCACTAAAATGATAAAACTTAATCAGAAGATTATAGGGAAGAGAAAAGATAACAAGAGAGATATTGGCAAGGACAGTGAAGGAATTAGAAGGGCCAAACACCTACAGCTACAAGTGTCAATTGCAACTGAATTACAAGTTAGAGNTAAGAAATATTTATGATGGTCACAGATCAGAGAAACAGGTCCACTAAAATGATAAAACTTAATCAGAAGATTATAGGGAAGAGAAAAGATAACAAGAGAGATATTGGCAAGGACAGTGAAGGAATTAGAAGGGCCAAACACCTACAGATACAAGTGTCAATTGCAACTGAATTACAAGTTAGAGTAACGTAGAACTGCACACTCTAGGGCTATTTACCTCAGTTCATATTACCTAATATATGATGTCCAGGCATCAATTGAAAAATATAAGGTATAGTAAGAGGCAAGTAAAAAAAAAAAGGCTAAAGAGAAAAAGCAAGTAACAGAGAGATTCATATACAATAAAGGTGTTAGATTATTAGATAAGGAATTTGACATTCAGTTCATTAAGCTAATGACTAATGAAAAAACTAGACAGCATGTAGGAAAACATGGATATCACAAACAGAGAGAAGA
>SJYW01007990.1:18365-41151 GCA_006410735.1 Raphicerus campestris | reverse complement strand
AAAAAAAAAAAAAAAAAAATCAGTGGTCTTGAAGATAGCTCAATAAGGAATCCCCAAACTGAAAAGAAGAAAGAAAAAAAAAAAGCATTTTTTAAAAAGAAAGTTTCAAAGTTCCAAAAATTGTTGGGCAATTTAAAAAAGCATTAAAAATATACATAAATTCTATGCCAGAATGAAAGGAAAAGGATAACAGAGCAGGAAAAACATTTGAAATAATAACTGCAGTGAGTTTTTTAAAAAGTAATGACAAACCTCAAAATATTGCTCAAGAAAAAAACCTCAAAAATGTAGCTCAAGATAAAAACACACTCAGAAAAAAATCAGAATAAATATATTAAAAAAAATACACCTCCACATGTCATACTCAATCTCCAGAAAGCAAAAGACAAAGGAAATCTTGAAAGAAACCTAGCATATAACCAAGAGACAGATATGATATATGTTTCAGCAGACTTCCCATCAGAAGCCACACAAGCAAGGAGAGAATGAGTATTGGGGAAAAAATGACCAAATTAAGCTTCTGTATCTAGAGAAATGAAGGAAAATGAAGGAAATTTCAAAAATGAAGGAAAAATAAATACTTTTACAGATAAAGAGCTCAGGGAATTCATTGCCAGTAGACAACAGAGAAGGCAATGGCACCCCACTCCAGTACTCTTGCCTGGAAAATCCCATGGATGGAGGAGCCTGGTGGCCTGCAATCCATGGTGTCTCGAAGAGTCAGACATGACTGAGCCACTTCACTTTCACTTTTCACTTCCATGCATTGGAGAAGGAAATGGCAACACACTCCAATGTTCTTGCCTGGAGACTCCCAGGGACGGGGGAGCCTGGTGGGCTGCCCTTGATGGGGTCGCACAGAGTCAGACACGACTGAAGCGACTTAGCAGCAGCAGCAGCAGACAACAGATGCAATATGTCTTAATAGAAGTTCTTCAGAAAAAAGAAAAAATATTATACATATATTTTTACTTTTTGGCCACTGTGGGATCTTGGTTCCCTGACCAAGGATTAAGTTTGTACCCTCTGCAGTGGAAGTGCAGTGTTAACTACTGGACTATCAGGGAAGTCCTAAAAACTTATATTATTTAGTAATTCTGATTTAGTATGTGTATATATATATATACACATACATACAAAGAAAGGAAAATCAGCAGAAAATTAATAAGACAAATAAATATTAAAAATGTTTTACTTATAGATCTAGTAGAAAATTGCTTGTTTAAAGTAATAATAGTATTAACAGGCATATCTCAGAAACATTGTAGGTTTGGTTTCAGACCACTCTAATAAACCAAATATTGCAATAAAATGCAATAAAATTGCAAAAAGAAAACACTTTTTTTTTGGTTTCTCAGTGCATATAAAAGTTATATTTACATTATACAGTGCTATAATCTATAGCACTGTATAGTACAATAGAATCATGTCTAAAAAACAATGAATATAATTAAAAATACCTTATTGCTAAAAATCGCTAGCCATCGCCTGAACCTCCAGTACACTATAACATTTTTGCAATAGTAACATCAAATATCACTGATCATAGCTCACCATAACAAATATAATAATAATAAATTAGTTTGAATTATTTTGAGAATTCCCCAAACATGATTCAGAAACATGAAATGAGAAAATGCTGTTGGAAAAATGACACTGATAGACTTGCTTGACAGTCATCACAAACCTTTGCTTTGTTAAAAAAAAAAAATGCATTATCTATGAAGCACAAGAAAGCAAAGCACAATAAAACAAGATATGCTTGCATGTGGATGACTAATAGCAATGGTATAAAGGGTTGGGAGGAAACAATTGTAAAAACTGTTACAAGGTACCTGGACTGTATTGTTAATTTAAGGTGAACTTATATTAGTTAAGCATGTACATTACAGCTCTAGGGAATCCATTAACATTTTTAAAGAAATACAATTGATATGATATAAGAGAAAATAAAATGGAACAATATAAAATGCTTAATTAAAACCAGGGAAGGCAGAAAAAGAGAAGAAAATAAAGAACAAGCAAATGTATAGAAAACAGTGACAAAAATTATAGAAACTAATCCAATCATATTAATATACCAATAAAAATAAATTGTACTGTGTGTGTAAAAAAATAAAGCTGCTGTCTATAAGAAGCTTGCTTTATACATAATAACTCAAGGAGGTTAAAAATGAATTAGCTGTATATCGTTGTTGTTGTTCAGTTACCAAGTCATGTCCAGCTCTTTGCAACCCCGTGGACTATAGCACACTAAATAATACCAGATAAAGAAGACTTTGGGACAAGAAAAGTTATCAGAGATAGAGATAAGTATTACACAAGGATTGATTTTCCAAAGATAGATATCAAGTCTAAGCATGCATGATATAACAGCAAAGCATCAAAATACATAAGGCAAAAACTTTCCAGGCATCATTTCATTTAATTTTTACAACTTCAAAAGTTAAATACTATTGAATTCCCCTCAGAGAAGAGCTTTGGGTGTGAATAGTGAATAGTTTGTTTGAAAGGTGATCAGGAGAACTGTGAGACAGGAAAAAGAGCAGAAGGGTACAATAATGAGCTTATTATTGTTATGGACAATAGAGACTCAAATCCTCAAGGACCTTCTGTAAAACTGTTTGAAGCACACCTCAGCATTGCACCATAGGATCAGGGGATGGCCAGTCATCTCCCTGCTCACATCCGCCATGATTGTCTGAAGGTGTTCCCTGCATTTCCAGTCTTCCTAGAGAGAAGGAGAGGCCAAAGAATTCCTTGAGCAATGCAGGAAGGTGGGTATGTGAAATGTGTATAGGAAACATTTGGGGTAGGCCAAGGAATTACAAGGAAGGCCAAGGGAATAGGGCTTCCCTCATAGCTCAGTTGGTAAAGAATCTGCCTGCAATGCAGGAGAACGGGGTTTGATTCCTGGGTCGGAAAGATTTGGGGAGGCCAAGGAATTACAAGGAAGGTCAAGGGAATCTGGCTTCCATCATACCTCAGTCAGTAAAGAATCTGCCTGCAGTGCAGGAGAATGGGGTTAGATTCCTGGGTCCGGAAGATCCCCTGGAGAAGGAGATGGCAATCCATTCCAATATTCTTGTGACTAAACCACCACCACCACCACCAAGGAATTATGGGCATGGACCCAGAGAATCTGATGCAATCATTGCTATTGCTTTTTTATAAGTTAATAAAATCCACAAACAAAGTTAGTAAGTGGAGGAACCAAGATTTGAAGCCAGGCAGTCTGGCTCCAGAGCCTGTGTTCGATTTTGAAATAAGGATGTAGTCAAAACTTCATCAGGGCCTCTAACACAATTGACATACCTCATTTTGAAATAGTTATAAGAAATTAAGAACATACTAATGACATCATTTTGAAACATTAGATATCATTCTAAAATGATGAATTTTAATCTTTAAAGTTTAATTCACTCTTAAATATTGTCTTCAGGATTTTGATAGGTGAAAGCTTATTTATTATTCTTTTTTCAATTCAAACATATCCTTTTTTCCCAAGGAGGCAATCCAGATCTTTACTCAACATTCATTCACTCCTCTACATTATTTATTTTTTAATGTTCAGAAACTTCCTCTGTTTTAACCTCATGTGATCATCTTTCTACTCCAGTAAATACATATCCATAGTGTTTCTGATGGCTACACTTCCTATGTGGCAGTGCCCCCCTGCCAATGTAGGAGATGTAAGAGACTCAGGTTTGATCTCTGGTTTGGGAAGATCCCCTGGAGAAGGGCATGGCCACCCCCTTCAGTATTCTTACTTGGGGAATCCCATGGACAGGAGAGCCTGGCGGGCTACAGTCCATAGGGTTGTTAAGAGTCGGACATGACTGAAGTGACTTAGCACACGCAGGCACAGAATCCACTTAGATAGTTATCAAGTTTCTAGTTATGTAATTCTTATACATGTTTGAAACAAACATTACAGGAAAGAATTCCTATGAAGAGAAAAGTCATAAAAACGGATGTGACATTTATTTCACTTCTTATGCTCTTCTGCAGGCATTCTTACAAGTTGTTCTGTAGCTTGAATGAGAGGCACACAAAATGTTGATCCACAATCTCAAGTGTCTGGAGGCTCTGCCATCTGTTCTTCCCACTGAGTACCCTACAAGAAACTTGCATAAATGAAAAAAAAATGTCAGGCTACTGAAGAGTTAGGAAATTCAACTTTATTATATGGTAAATATAATTTGAAATTCCAGATTTAAAGGCAACTTTTTAAAGCTTAAATTAATAAAAACAATCCCCTTAGTGGGGTTCCCTTACAGAGCATAGAAAAATGAATCCCTTTTTCTAAAGTATATCATGGTCTGATTCATTATTTTTTGGATGGGATGAAAGAAGGGAAAAGTAAAGGGAATATATAACTTCAGTGCAAGAATTATCTCATACTGACTGAGGGGCTGGTATTGCACTCAAAAAGAACTGAAATGTTCAGTAGTGTTTAGGAGATAATATCCTTAGGAATCCCTTATGATTTCCATTGAAATTGTGGTACAGCACAAGATATACATATTTTGAAGGAATGCATCAAAATAATGTGGAGACTAAAATATGACGAGATATCCTCTCACTGGGGACCCTGGAATGTCCTGAGTCCTACACCCAGTCAAGCACACTACTGGACCCTATCCTCTTCCCAGCCCATTTCCCATTCCAGAGAACACTGTACAAAGGACAGTAATGGTAAAGGGAAGTCGAATTAGGGTCCACTAACTAGAACGTGAGCCCAGCTCTACTTTGGAGCTCTAGTAACCTGGTCTGAGGAGCAGACAGTTTCTCTAAGTCTGTGCAGTCTAATTAGTTTCATCAGCCATGAGTCTCAGACCTCCCAATCATTAAAGAAGAAATGACTGACTTCAATGGCCTTCTTTCATCAATATGGACATTTAACTTAGAGAAGAAGAGAATTTCTTGGCCCTCCAGCCTTAGCCTTGGTTGACAAGCCAACCCAAGAATCAGGCCCTGTCTAGTCTCCTGAGAGTCATGTTCCAAGGATGTTGACCCATGTAAGTGTTCCACTTGAGGTGAGTAGAAGAGAGCAACAGTGACTGACATGCTCAATTATTTTTAATCCCTTGGCAGAAGTGAGGAAGAGATTAGGGGAAAGGCAGAGAGAATTCCAACTGTCCCGGGAGGCAAGGCCTGGAAAGGCATGCATTGCATTTTACAGTATAATTTTTCTTTTTTTTCCCCCACTAATTTGCTTTCTTGAATTCAGATTGGCATTGTGAGATAGGAACATTTCTATTACTATATAAAGAAAATGACTGGCACGCTTGAGGCTTAAAAATCACATTTAAAGATGACAACTTAAGAATTCAAAGGACACTTTATACCCAACAGACTTAACAGACATACACAAAACATGCCATACAATACCATAATACAAATTCTTCTCAAGGGCACATAGAATATTTTCTAGGATAGATTGTTCATTAGGCCACAAAAAAGTCTTAGCAAACTTAAGGTGATTGAAATCATACCAAGTATTTTTTTCTGATCAAATGATGTAAACTAGAAATGAATAGCAAAAGGAAAACTGGAAAATTCATAAATACTTGGATATTAAACAATGTTCTCTTGAATAATCACTGAGTCAAGAAGGAAATTAAAGGGAAAATTTTTAAAGTATCTTAAGACAAAAAAGGAAACATTTGCACAGCAAAGGAAACCATCAACAAAACAAAAGGACAGCTTACTGAATGGGAGAAACTATTTCCAAATTATATATGCAGTATAAGAGATCAATATCCAACATATATTAGCAGCTCATTAACAGCTCATACAACTCAGCATAAAAAAATGAGTAAAAAATGAGCAGAAAAACTTTAATAGACATTTTTCTAAAGGGAAAAGGCAGTTGGACAACAGGCAGATGAAAAGATGTTCAACATCACTAATCATCAAAGAAAAGCAAATAAAAATCACAGTGACATCTCAGACCTGTCAGAATGGCTAAAATCAAAAAGAACACAAATAAAAAATGATGGTGAGAATGTAGAGAAAANGAGGCCAAGGAATTACAAGGAAGGCCAAGGGAATAGGGCTTCCCTCATAGCTCAGTTGGTAAAGAATCTGCCTGCAATGCAGGAGAACGGGGTTTGATTCCTGGGTCGGAAAGATTTGGGGAGGCCAAGGAATTACAAGGAAGGTCAAGGGAATCTGACTTCCATCTACCTCAGTCAGTAAAGAATCTGCCTGCAGTGCAGGAGAATGGGGTTAGATTCCTGGGTCCGGAAGATCCCCTGGAGAAGGAGATGGCAATCCATTCCAATATTCTTGTGACTAAACCACCACCACCACCACCAAGGAATTATGGGCATGGACCCAGAGAATCTGATGCAATCATTGCTATTGCTTTTTTATAAGTTAATAAAATCCACAAACAAAGTTAGTAAGTGGAGGAACCAAGATTTGAAGCCAGGCAGTCTGGCTCCAGAGCCTGTGTTCGATTTTGAAATAAGGATGTAGTCAAAACTTCATCAGGGCCTCTAACACAATTGACATACCTCATTTTGAAATAGTTATAAGAAATTAAGAACATACTAATGACATCATTTTGAAACATTAGATATCATTCTAAAATGATGAATTTTAATCTTTAAAGTTTAATTCACTCTTAAATATTGTCTTCAGGATTTTGATAGGTGAAAGCTTATTTATTATTCTTTTTTCAATTCAAACATATCCTTTTTTCCCAAGGAGGCAATCCAGATCTTTACTCAACATTCATTCACTCCTCTACATTATTTATTTTTTAATGTTCAGAAACTTCCTCTGTTTTAACCTCATGTGATCATCTTTCTACTCCAGTAAATACATATCCATAGTGTTTCTGATGGCTACACTTCCTATGTGGCAGTGCCCCCCTGCCAATGTAGGAGATGTAAGAGACTCAGGTTTGATCTCTGGTTTGGAAAGATCCCCTGGAGGAGGGCATGGCCACCCCCTTCAGTATTCTTGCTTGGGGAATCCCATGGACAGGAGAGCCTGGCGGGCTACAGTCCATAGGGTTGTTAAGAGTCAGACATGACTGAAGTGACTTAGCACACGCAGGCACAGAATCCACTTAGATAGTTATCAAGTTTCTAGTTATGTAATTCTTATACATGTTTGAAACAAACATTACAGGAAAGAATTCCTATGAAGAGAAAAGTCATAAAAACGGATGTGACATTTATTTCACTTCTTATGCTCTTCTGCAGGCATTCTTACAAGTTGTTCTGTAGCTTGAATGAGAGGCACACAAAATGTTGATCCACAATCTCAAGTGTCTGGAGGCTCTGCCATCTGTTCTTCCCACTGAGTACCCTACAAGAAACTTGCATAAATGAAAAAAAAATGTCAGGCTACTGAAGAGTTAGGAAATTCAACTTTATTATATGGTAAATATAATTTGAAATTCCAGATTTAAAGGCAACTTTTTAAAGCTTAAATTAATAAAAACAATCCCCTTAGTGGGGTTCCCTTACAGAGCATAGAAAAATGAATCCCTTTTTCTAAAGTATATCATGGTCTGATTCATTATTTTTTGGATGGGATGAAAGAAGGGAAAAGTAAAGGGAATATATAACTTCAGTGCAAGAATTATCTCATACTGACTGAGGGGCTGGTATTGCACTCAAAAAGAACTGAAATGTTCAGTAGTGTTTAGGAGATAATATCCTTAGGAATCCCTTATGATTTCCATTGAAATTGTGGTACAGCACAAGATATACATATTTTGAAGGAATGCATCAAAATAATGTGGAGACTAAAATATGACGAGATATCCTCTCACTGGGGACCCTGGAATGTCCTGAGTCCTACACCCAGTCAAGCCCACTACTGGACCCTATCCTCTTCCCAGCCCATTTCCCATTCCAGAGAACACTGTACAAAGGACAGTAATGGTAAAGGGAAGTCGAATTAGGGTCCACTAACTAGAACGTGAGCCCAGCTCTACTTTGGAGCTCTAGTAACCTGGTCTGAGGAGCAGACAGTTTCTCTAAGTCTGTGCAGTCTAATTAGTTTCATCAGCCATGAGTCTCAGACCTCCCAATCATTAAAGAAGAAATGACTGACTTCAATGGCCTTCTTTCATCAATATGGACATTTAACTTAGAGAAGAAGAGAATTTCTTGGCCCTCCAGCCTTAGCCTTGGTTGACAAGCCAATACAAGAATCAGGCCCTGTCTAGTCTCCTGAGAGTCATGTTCCAAGGATGTTGACCCATGTAAGTGTTCCACTTGAGGTGAGCAGAAGAGAGCAACAGTGACTGACATGCTCAATTATTTTTAATCCCTTGGCAGAAGTGAGGAAGAGATTAGGGGAAAGGCAGAGAGAATTCCAACTGTCCCGGGAGGCAAGGCCTAGAAAGGCATGCATTGCATTTTACAGTATAATTTTTCTTTTTTTTTCCCCCACTAATTTGCTTTCTTGAATTCAGATTGGCATTGTGAGATAGGAACATTTCTATTACTATATAAAGAAAATGACTGGCACGCTTGAGGCTTAAAAATCACATTTAAAGATGACAACTTAAGAATTCAAAGGACACTTTATACCCAACAGACTTAACAGACATACACAAAACATGCCATACAATACCATAATACAAATTCTTCTCAAGGGCACATAGAATATTTTCTAGGATAGATTGTTCATTAGGCCACAAAAAAGTCTTAGCAAACTTAAGGTGATTGAAATCATACCAAGTATTTTTTTCTGATCAAATGATGTAAACTAGAAATGAATAGCAAAAGGAAAACTGGAAAATTCATAAATACTTGGATATTAAACAATGTTCTCTTGAATAATCACTGAGTCAAGAAGGAAATTAAAGGGAAAATTTTTAAAGTATCTTAAGACAAAAAAGGAAACATTTGCACAGCAAAGGAAACCATCAACAGAACAAAAGGACAGCTTACTGAATGGGAGAAACTATTTCCAAATTATATATGCAGTATAAGAGATCAATATCCAACATATATTAGCAGCTCATTAACAGCTCATACAACTCAGCATAAAAAAATGAGTAAAAAATGAGCAGAAAAACTTTAATAGACATTTTTCTAAAGGGAAAAGGCAGTTGGACAACAGGCAGATGAAAAGATGTTCAACATCACTAATCATCAAAGAAAAGCAAATAAAAATCACAGTGACATCTCAGACCTGTCAGAATGGCTAAAATCAAAAAGAACACAAATAAAAAATGATGGTGAGAATGTAGAGAAAATGGAAACCTTGTACACTGTGGGTGGGAATGTAAATTGGTGCAGCCACTGAGGAAAATAAGAGTTTCCACAAAAAACTAAAAATAGAACTACCACAGGACCCAGAAATTCTACTCCTGGATATATATTTAATAAAAAGAAAACACTATTTGAAAATGTACATGTACCTCAATGTTCATAGCAGCATTATTTACAATTACCAAGATAAGAAAACCACCTGAGTGTCCATCAACCAAAAAATGGAAAAAAATGTGATTATATGTATATATATATATATATTTATATATACACACACACACAATGGAATGCTGCTCAGCCATAAAAATAAAATCAGCAGATGGTACTATGCTAAGTGAAATAAGTCAGAGAGAAAAATGCTATATAATATCACTTAATGTAGAGTCTAAAAAAAATAAAACAAATTAGCAAAATATAACAAAAAGGAAGCAAAATCACATATATAGAAAACAAACTAGTGGCTGCCAATGGGGAGAGGAAAAGGAGGAGATGTGATATAGCGAGGGGTAGAGGTGGATTATATGAAATCATGTATGTAAAACTTTTTTGTCCAACTCTTTGCAGCCCTGTGAACTGTAGCCTACCAAGCTCCTCACTCCATGGGATTAGGCAAGAATACTGGAGTGGGTTGCCATTTCCTTCCCCAGGGGACCTTCCTGACTCAGGGATCGAGCCCAGGTCTCCTGCATTGCAGGCAAACACTTTAACCTCTGAGCCACCAGGGAAGCCCTTGGAAAGATATAAGGCCTTGTAAAACCTAAAGAACCTTTAATTCAAAACACAAACTCGAAAAACAAATCACACAAAAAAGGAAGCAAAACATGCCAGAGCTTATGGGATACAGCAAAATCCGTTCTAAGGTAAAGTTGATTGCTGTAAACACATATATCAAGGGGTTTCCCTTGTTGTCCAGTGGTTAGGAATCTGCCTTCCGATGCAGGAGATGCAGATTTGATCCCTAGTCAGGGAACTAAGATTTCATATGCCTCAGAGCAACTAGGGCAGTAAGGGGCAACTAATGAGCATGTGCACTATGACTAGGGAGCCCAAGCAATACAACGAAAGATCCTGCATGCTGCAATTAGAGACCCAGTCAGTGCAGGCCAGTCACTCCATTGTGTCTGACTCTGTGACCCCATGGACTGCAGCACACCAGGCTTCCCTGTCTATCCCCAACTCCCAGAGCTTGCTCAAACTCATGTCCATTGAGTCAGTGATGCCATCCAACCATCTCATCCTTTCTAGTCCCCTTCTCCTCCCACCTTCTATCTTTCCCAGCATCAAGGTCTTTTCAAATGAGTCCTTTCTTCATATCAGTTGGCCAAAGTATTGGAGTGTCAGCTTCAGTATCAGTCCTTCCAGTGAATATTCAGGACTAATTTCCTTTAGGATGGACTCGTTGGATCTTTTTGCAGTCCAAGGAACTCTTAAGAGTCTTCTCCAACACCACAGTTCAAAAGCATTAGTTCTTCAGTGCTCAGCTTTCTTTATAGTCCAACTCTCACATTCATACATGACTACTGGAAAAACCATAGTTTTGACTAGTCAGACCTTTGTTGGCAAAGTAATGTCTCTGCTTTTTAATATGCTGTCTTGGTTGGTCATAGCTTTTCTTCCAAAGAGCAAGCATCTTTTATTTTCATGGCTGCAGTCACCATCTGCAGTCTTTTGGAGCCCCCCAAAATAAAATGTCTCAGTGCTTCTATTGTTTCCCCATATATTTACCATGAGGTGATGGGAAAACATGCCATGATTTTAGTTTTCTGAATGTTGAGTTTTAAGCCAACTTTTTCACTCTCCTCTATCAATTTCATCAAGAGGCTCCTTAGTTCTTTTTAACTTTCTGGCATAAGGGTGGTGTCATCTGAATATGTGAGGTAACTGATAATTATCCTGGCAATCTTGATTCCAGCTTGTGCTTCATCCAGCCTGGCATTTCGCATGATGTACTCTGTCTATAAATTAAATGAACAAGGCGACAATATACAGCCTTGACATTCTCCTTTCCTGATTTGGAACCAGTCTCTTGTTCCATGTCCAGTTCTAACTGTTGCTTCTTCAGCTGCAAACAGATTTCTCAGGAGGCAAGTCAGATGGTTTGATATTCCCATCTCTTTAAGAATTTTCCACAGTTTATTGTGATCCACACAGTCAAAGGGTTTGGCATTGTCAATAGTGCAAAAGTAGATGTTTTTCTGCAACTCTCTTGGTTTTTCAATGACCAACGGATGCTGACAATTTGATTTCTGGTTCGTCTGCATTTTTGAGAAATAAGTCCCTAAAGAATGAAGGGATGTAGTTAAAGTAAAAACAACACCCAGTTGTGGATGGGACTGGTGACAGAAGCATGGTCTAATGCTGTAAAGAGCAATATTGCATAGGAACCAGGAATGTTAGATCCATGAATCAAGGCAAATTGGAAGTTGTCAAACAGGAGATGGCAAGAGTGAGCAATGACATTCTAGGTATCAGCAAACTAAGATGGACTGGATTGGGTGAATTTAACTCAGATGATCATTATATCTACAGCTGTGGGCAGGGATCCCTTAGAAGAAATGAAGTAGCCATCATAGTCAACAAATGAGTCCGAAATGCAGTACTTGGATGCAGTCTCAAAATTGACAGAATGATCTCTGTTCGTTTTCAAGGCAAACCATTCAATATCATGGTAATCCAAGTCTATGCCCTGAAAAGTAAGAAGAAGCTGAAGTTGAATGATTTTATGAAGACCTACTGGACCTTTTAGAAATAACACCCCAAAAGATGTCCTTTTCATTATAGAGGACTGGAATGCAAAAGCAGGCAGTCAGGAAACACCTGGAATAATAGGCAAATATTGCCTTGGAGTATAGAATGAAGCAGGGTAAAGGCTAATAGTGTTTGCCAAGAGAATGCACTGGTCATAGCAAACACCCTTCCAACAAAACAAGAGAAGATTCTACACATGGACATTAGCAAATGGTCAGCACCGAAATCAGATTGATTGTATTCTTTGCAGCCAAAGATGGAGAAGCTCTATATAGTCAGCAAAAACAACACTGGGAGCTGACTGTGGCTCAGATCATGAACTCCTTATTGCCAAATTCAGACTTAAATTGAAGAAAGTTATGAAAATCACTAAACCATTAAGATATGACCTAAATAAAATCATTTATGACTATACAGAGGAAGTGAGAAATAGATTTAAGGGACTAGATCTAATAGAGTGCCTGATGAACTATGAATGGAGGTTCATGACATTGTACAGGAGACAAGAATCAAAACTATCCCCAAGAAAAAGAAATGCAAATAAGCAAAATAGCTGTCTGAGGAGGCCTTACAAACAGCTGTGAAAAGAAGAGAAGTGAAAAGCAAAGGAGAAAAGGAAATATATATCCATTTGAATGCAGAGTTCCAAAGAATAACAAGGAGAGATAAGAAAGCCTTGCTCAGTGATCAATGCAAAGAAATACAGGAAAACAACAGCATGGGAAAGACTAGAGATCTCTTCAAGAAAATTAGAGATAGCAAGGGAATATTTCATGCAAAGATGAACCTGATAAAGGACAGAAATGGTATGGACCTAACAGAAGCAGAAGATATTAGGAAGAGGTGGCAAGAATACACAGAACTGTATAAAAAAGATCTTCACAACCCAGGTAATCACGATGGTGTGATCACTCACACTCACCTGGAGCCAGATATCCTGGAATGTGAAGTCAAGTGGGCCTTTGGAAGCATCACTATGAACAAAGTTAGTGGAGGTGATGGCATTCCAGTTAAGCTATTTCAAATCCTAAAAGATGATGCTGGGGAAATGCTGCACCCAATATGTCAGCAAATTTGGAAAACTCAACAGTGGCCACAGGACTGGAAAAGGTCAGTTTTCAATTTAATCCCAAAGAAAGGCAATGCCAAAGAATGCTCAAACTACCACTAAATTGCACTCATCTCACACACTAGTAAAGTAATGCTCAAAATTCTCTAAGCCAGGCTTAAGCAATACGTGAACCGTGAACTGCCAGATGTTCAAGCTGGTTTTAGAAAAGGCAAAGGAACCAGGGTTCAAATTGCCAACATCCACTGGATCATGGAGAAAGCAAGAGAGTTCCAGAAAAACATCTATTTCTGCTTTATTGACTATTGCAAAGCCTTTGACTGTGTGGATCACAATAAACTGTGGAAAATTTTGAAAAAGATGGGAATACCAGACCATCTGACCTGCCTCTTGAGAAATCTGTATGCAGGTCAGGAAGCAACAGTTAGAACTGGTATGAAACAACAGACTTGTTCCAAATCAGGAAATAGTGGGCAATGCTGTATATTGTCATTCTGCTTATTTAACTTATATGCAGAGTACATCATGAAAAATGCTGGGCTAGAAGAAGCACAAGCTGGAATCAAGACTGCCAGAGGAATTTTCAATAACCTCATATATGCAAATGACACCATCCTTATGGCAGAAAGTGAAAAGGAACTAAAAAGCCTCTTGATGAAAGTGAAAGAGGAGAGTGGAAAAGTTGGCTTAAAGCTCAACATTCAGAAAACTAAGATCACAGCATTCGATCCCATCACTTCATGGGAAATAGATGGGGAAACAGTAGAAGCAGTGGCTCACTATTTTGGGGGGCTTCAAAATCACTGCAAATGGTGATTGCAGCCATGAAATTAGAAGATGCTTATTCCTTGGAAGGGAAATTATAACCAACCTAGGCAGCATATTAAAAAGCAGAGACTTTACTTTGTCAACAAAGGTCTCTGGTCAAGGCTATGGTTTTTCCAGTAGCCATGTATGGATATGAGAGTTGGACGGTGAAAAAACCTGAGTGCTGAACAACTGATGCTTTTGAACTGTGGTGTTGGAGAAGACTCTTGAGATTCCCTTGGACTGCAAGGAGATCCAATCAGTCCATCCTAAAGGAGATCAGTCCTGGGTGTTCATTGGAAGGACTGATGTTAAAGTTGAAACTCCAATACTTTGGCCACCTCATGTGAAGAGCTGACTCATTGAAAAAGACTCTGATGCTGGGAGGGATTGGGGGCAGGAGGAGAAGGGGAAGACAGAGGATGAGATGGCTGGATGGCATCAGTGACTTAATTGACATGGGTTTGGATGAACTCCGGGAGTTGGTGATGGACGGGGAGGCCTGATGTGCTGCAATTCACGGAGTCGCAAAGAANAGACAGAGGATGAGATGGCTGGATGGCATCAGTGACTTAATTGACATGGGTTTGGATGAACTCCGGGAGTTGGTGATGGACGGGGAGGCCTGATGTGCTGCAATTCACGGAGTCGCAAAGAATTGGACACGACTGAGCAACTGAACTGAACTTAATAGCCTTTTCTAAATTAGTGTTGAACATCTGAAAGTTCATGGTTCATGTACTGTTGAAGCCTGACTTGGAAAATTTTAACCATTACTTTACTAACGTGTGAAATGAGTTCAATTGTGCAGTAGTTTGAACATTCTTTGGCATTGCCTTTCTTTGGGATTGGAATGAAAACGGANTTTTCTAAATTCGTGTTGAACATCTGGAAGTTCATGGTTCATGTACTGTTGAAGCCTGACTTGGAAAATTTTAACCATTACTTTACTAGCGTGTGAAATGAGTTCAATTGTGCAGTAGTTTGAACATTCTTTGGCATTGCCTTTCTTTGGGATTGGAATGAAAACGGAACTTTTCCAGTCCCGTGGCCACTGATAAATTTTCCAGATTTGCTGGCATATTGAATGCAGCACTTTCGCAGCCAAATCTTTTAAGATTTGAAATAGTAACTAACTGACTAAATAATAAATATTTAAATTTATATAAATAAGTTAATAAGCGGAAAAATTTAAGAATATACATTGATAAAATAGAAAGATTTCTAATATACAACTAACTTTACACCTAAAGGAACTAGAAGAAAAAAAAAAGCCTAAGTTTAGCAGAAATAAGAAATGATAATGATTAGACCAGAAATACATAAAATAGAAAATGAAATATAGAAAGATGGAAAGTAGGTCATTCCATACTACCATAACAAGAAAAATCTTGGTTGTTAACAATGACAAAATTACAACTTATATTGTTCTCTCTTTCAAAACAAGCCACTGTTCAATAAGTGGGGAACCTCATTACCTTCAAGGCTTAGCAGAAGATTTATTGCAAATTGAGGGAGAAAATAATAAACCTCTGCTCCTGGGAGAGGTATAAAGCCATCCTAGGCCCCCAGCAATTTGATTACCACAATCCACTCCAATACTATTGCCTGGAAAATCCCATGGACAGAGGAACCTGGTAGGCTACAGTCCATGGGGTCGCCAAGGGTCAGACACGACTGAGCAACTTCACATTCACGTTCACATTTACCCACAAAAGAATAGGATACTGACAAAGTTCACCACCTTTATCCCCCAAACATGGAGAACCAGCTGAATGCATTCCAAACCAGGGTTATGGCAGTTCACCACAGTTGCAGTTGTGGAGAGAGATTCTCTCTCAGGATCAAGTACATAGGGAAGTCCTAGGCTAAAACTGGCAAACTTGCCCACCCCAAAGCCAAGTTAACACTAGGTGATTGGGTATCTTAGCAACAACATACCTAACTCAGTTTAAGTTGTGACCAAATTGATTCAATTTCTCCTTCCTCCAACATTGTAGAACAATTAAATATAAGAAAAATAACTATTTAGTTAGGCTCATTTTAATGACTTTTGATATCTTCTTTCTTTGTGTTGAAGCAAATATCACTTTCCACCACTCCCTCCCTTTAGGTTCCATTTGGATGATGTCTAGACGTCTTGGGGAACTGCATCCCAGGCAGGTCCTTTGCTGGCCTTCTAGCCTGGGAAACACTGTTCTCAACATAAAATGTGCCTGGCACTGTTGTATACATCTTCATCATTAATACATGTGTTTTTAAACTTTTTTACATACATCATAGACTGGCTATCAAATTGATTCCCTTAAATAAGAAAAATTAAGGGGGCTTAGCTAAAATTTAAATCTTTTTTCTTTGAAAGACATTGCTGAGTATAAAAAAAGCCATGGACTGAGCTAAAGTATTTCCAAAACAGACGTCTAATAAAGGATTTATATCCAGATTGCATAAATAACTAACTCAAATTTAATAATATGAAAACAAACAATCCATCTATGAATGGTACAAAAGATCTAAATACATACTTCATAAAAAAGAGATGTTGTTGTCAACATATAGATAACAATATAGATAGTAAAATTAAAAAATGTATAAGATAAAATACTTTTGAGAATGACAACAATCCTGACTACCAAGTTCTGCACATTGACAGAGTAGAACCCTGTCAATGGAGGGACCCTCCATTGACAAAAAATGAGGGTTCCAAAAAATGAGTGGAACCCTCATTTATTGCCAGTATGAATGCAAAATGATACCGCCACTTTGTTTTTGTGGGTTTTTTTAATTTTTTTTTATTTTTTTAAATACTTTATTCAACGTTACAATACTGTATTGGTTTTGCCATACATCGACATGAATCAGCCACAGGTGTACACGATCTCCCAATGCTGAAGCCCCCTCCCACCTCCCACCCCACACCATCTCCCCAGATCATCCCGTACACCAGCCCCAAGCATCCTGTATCCTGTATTGAACATAGACTGGTGCTTCGTTTCTTATATGATAGTATACATGTTTCAGTGCCATTCTCCCAAATCATCCCACCCTCTCCCACTCCCTCTCCCTCAGAGGCCAAAAGTCCGTTCTTTACCTCTGTGTTTCTTTTGTTGTCTCACATACCGGGTCATCAATACTATCTTTCTAAATTCCATATATATGTGTCAGTATACTGTATTGGTGTTTTTCTTTCTGGCTTACTTCACTCTGTATAATCGGCTCCAGTTTCATCCATCTCATTAGAACTGAGTCAAATTTATTCTTTTTAAGGGCTGAGTAATACTCCATTGTGTATATGTACCACAGCTTTCTTATCCATTCATCTGCTGATGGACATCTAGGTTGTTTCCATGTCCTGGCAATTATAAACAATGCTGCAATGAACATTGGGGTACATGTGTCTCTTTCAATTCTGGTTTCCTCGGTGTGTATGCCCAGCAGTGGGATTGCTGGGTCATAAGGCAGTTCTATTTGCAATTTTTTAAGGAATCTCCACACTGTTTTCCATAGTGGCTGTACTAGTTTGCATTCCCACCAACAGTGTAAGAGGGTTCCCTTTTCTCCACATCCTCTCCAGCATTTATTGCTTGTAGACTTTTGGATCGCAGCCATTCTGACTGGTGTGAAATGGTACCTCATTGTGGTCTTGATTTGCATTTCTCTGATAATGAGTGATGTTGAGCATCTTTTCATGTGTTTGTTAGCCATCCGTATGTCTTCTTTGGAGAAATGCCTATTTAGTTCTTTGGCCCATTTTTTGATTGGATCGTTTATTTTTCTGGAGTTGAGCTGCATAAGTTGCTTGTATATTTTTGAGATTAGTTGTTTGTCAGTTGCTTCATTTGCTATTGTTTTCTCCCATTCAGAAGGCTGTCTTTTCACCTTACTTATAGTTTCCTTTGTTGTGCAGAAGCTTTTAATTTTAATTAGATCCCATTTGTTTATTTTTGCTTTTATTTCCAGTATACTGGGAGGTGGATCATAGAGGATCCTGCTGTGATTTATGTCAGAGAGTGTCTTGCCTATGTTCTCCTCTAGGAGTTTTATAGTTTCTGGTCTTACGTTTAGATCTTTAATCCATTTTGAGTTTATTTTTGTGTGTGGTGTTAGAAAGTGATCAAGTTTCATTCTTTTACAAGTGGTTGACCAGTTTTCCCAGCACCACTTGTTAAAGAGATTGTCTTTATTCCATTGTATATTCTTGCCTCCTTTGTCGAAGATAAGGTGTCCATATGTGTGTGGATTTATCGCAAAGCTTTCTATTTTGTTCCGTTGATCTGTAGTAGAGCCTGAAGTCAGGCAAGTCGATTCCTCCAGTTCCATTCTTCTTTCTCAAGATTGCTTTTGCTATTCGAGGTTTTTTGTATTTCCATACAAATCTTGAGATTATTTGTTCTAGTTCTGTGAAAAATACTGCTGGTAGCTTGACAGGGATTGCATTGAATCTGTAGATTGCTTTGGGATACCGCCACTTTGGAAAACAGTTTACCAATTTCTTATACGAACATACCATATGACCTAAGTTTTACAAATACTTTTCTAAGTACTTTCCCAAGAGAAATGAAATCTGAGTTTACTTAAAATCTATATGCAAATATTTATAGTAGCTGTCTTTATCTTGCCCAAAGCTGGATGTATTGGAAATGTCTTTTAACTGAAGAATAAACTGCTGTAAATTCATTCTAAGTAACACTGTGCTGTGTTGTGCTCTGCTTAGTCACTCAGTCATGTCCCTGGGGACTGTAGTCCACCAGGCTCCTCTGTCCATGGGGATTCACCAGCAAAGAATACTGGAATGGGTTGCCATGCCTTCCTCCAGGGGATCTTCCCAACCCAGGGATTGAACCCTGGCCTCCCACATTGCAAGCAGATTCTTTACATCTGAACCACCAGGGAAGTCCAAGAATACTGGAGTGGGTAGCTGATCCTTCTCCAGGGGAACTTTCTGAGCCAAGAATCGAACCTGCATTGCAGACAGATTCTTTACCTGCTGAGCTACTGGGGAAGCCCTCCAAGTAATGCTACCCAGAATTAAAAAGAACAAACTACTGATACACACATCATAGATGAACCTCAAACTAATTATACCAAGGCTACATCTTATAGGATTTCATTTACATAACATTCAAAAAAGGCAAAACTGTAGAACAGAATTCAGAGCAGTTGTTGGCAGGGAGTGGATGGAGGAGAAGGGGATGATTAAATGAGCAGAAGAAAAGTTTGCCTATTTGAATTCACCTGTCTATAACATCTTTGCTTTCAACAAAATAAGATTCATTGTATTAAGCAACCACATAGAGCTATATTTCCCTGGCTCATGAAAGTAAGAAGAAATTTCAATTTGAATACATCCACACCTTAGTAATGTATTGTACAAATGGCCTTACTTGAATTAGGAAGGAAACCTCAAACGTGTGTTCATTTTTTGCTAAATGTNTATTAAGCAACCACATAGAGCTATATTTCCCTGGCTCATGAAAGTAAGAAGAAATTTCAATTTGAATACATCCACACCTTAGTAATGTATTGTACAAATGGCCTTACTTGAATTAGGAAGGAAACCTCAAATGTGTGTTCATTTTTTGCTAAATGTCTATGAATATCTACATATAAGAAGTAGGAGTGAAAGGAAAGGAGATAGTGAGAAAATGAGAAATCCCATCATTCTTCATTTCATCTGCCAGATTAAGTTTCAAAAAATATACATCTTTATTCCTCATTTGTAACTGTTTTTGTTAGGCCAAATCACAGAATCTCTTTTAAATTATTTTTAAAGTAAAAAAGTAAATCTGCTTTTATTTATACTTTATGGAAGTGTTAAAATATTATACCAGAGATGTAAAAATAATCATCTTATTTTAGTATATCCTGTGATCCCATTTTGCAGCTTATCAGAGTTAGAACTTGTAGCCAAGGAGGCATTACTAAACACATTTTCATATCCTTATCTCACCTCCCAATATACTCAGAATGTATTCCTTCTCTTTCCTCAAAAAGATGCTCACAGAAGGAAGACACTATTTTAAAGGCTTAAAATAGTGCATCTTAGATAATCCAAAGATGAGTGAGCATTCCACCGATTTCCAGGAATACGTACCAGTCTACTGAGGGGTCAACTCAAGTTCCTTCTCACTAATGACTTGAATATATAATGACTTGGATCATGGAAAGAAACAAAGTTCCCATGAAAGATGTTGCTGTTTACTTCAAGTATCCTTCTTTAATTAAACTTTTTATTTTTAGATAAGCATACATTTGCATGGATTTGAAAAAATGATTACAAAGAAGCCCTGTGTATTGCTAGCCAGTTTACACGAATCAGTTTCAGTTCAGTTCAGTCTCTCAGTCATGTCCGACTCTCTGCGAACTCATTGACTGCAGCACGCCAGGCTTTCCTGTACATCACCAACTCCCAGAGCCTACTAAAAGTCACGTCCATCACATTGGTGATGCCATCCAATGATCTCAACCTCTTTCATCCCTTTCTCCACCCATCTTCAATCTTTCCCAGCATCAAGGTCTTTTCTAATGAGTCATTTCTTCACATCAGGTGGCAGTTTCAGCTTCAGCCTCAGTCCTTCCAATGAATATTCAGGACTGACTTACTTTAGGATGGACTGGTTGGATCTCCATGCAGTCCAAGGAACTATTGAAAGTCTTCTCCAACACCACAGTTCAAAAGCATCAATTCTTTGGCGTTCAGCTTTCTTATAGTCCAGCTATCACATTCTTACATGACTACTGGAAAAACCATAGCTTTTACTGGTCAGACATTTGCTGGCAAAATAATGTCCCTGCTTTTTAATATGCTGTCTAGGTTGGTCATAGCCAAGTAGCAAGCATCTTTTAATTTCATGGCTTCAGACACCATCTGCAGTGATTTGGGAGCCCCCCAAAATAAAGTCTCTCACTGTTTCCATTCTTTCCCCATCTATTTGCCATGAAGTGATGGGACTGGATGCCATGATCTTTGTTTTCTGAATCTTGAGTTTTAAGCCAATGTTGTCATTCCCCTCTTTCACTTTCATCAAGAGGCTCTTTAGTTCTTCATTTTCTGCTATAAGGGTGATGTCATCTGCATGTCTGAGGTTACTGATATTTCTCCCAGCATCTTATTTCCAGCTTGTGCTTCATCCATCCTGGCATTTCACATGATGTACTATGTATATAAGTTAAATAAACAGGTGACAGCCTTGAAGTATTCTTTTCCTGAATTGGAACCAGTCTGTTGTTCCAGGTACAGTTCTAACTGTTGCTTCTTGAGCTGCGTACAGTTTTCTCAGGAGGCTAGTCAGCTGGTCTGATATTCCCATATCTTTAGGAATTTTCCACAGTTTGTTATGATCCACCCAGTCAAATGCTTTGGCATATTCAACAGTGCAAAAATAGATGTTTTTCTGGAACTCTCTTGTTTTTTGATGATCCAACGGATGTTGGCAATTTGATTTCTGGTTCCTCTGCCTTTTATAAATCCATCTTGAACATCTGCAAATTCATGGTTCACGCCTGACTTAGAGAATTTTGACCATTACTTTACTAGCGTGTGAGATGAGTTCAATTGTGCAGTAGACTGAACATTCTTTGGCATTGCCTTTCTTTGGGATTGGAAGGAAAACTGATCTTTTCCAGTCCTGTGGCCACTGCTGAGTTTTCCAAATTTGCTGGCATACTGAGTGCAGCACTTTCACACCATCAACTTTCAGGATTTGAAATAGCTCAACTAGAATCCCTTCACCTCCACTAGCTTTGTTTGTNGAAGAAGGTGAAAAGAAGAAGAAAAAGAAGAAGAAGAAGGTGAGAATAAGAAGATGAAAAAGAAGAAGGTGAGAAGAAGTAGAAGAAAATGGTGAGAAGAAAAAGAAAAAGATGAGAAGAAGAAGAAGAAAAGGAAGAACAAGAAGATGTTGAGAAGAAGAAGAAGAAGGTGAGAGGAAGGAAGAAGAAGAAAAAGAAGAAGAAGAAGTAGAAGGTGAGAAGAAGAAGAAGGAGAAAATAATAAGAAGGTGAGAAGAAAAAGAAAATGAAGAAGATGAAGAAGAATAAGAAGACGAAGAAGAAGGTGAGATTAAGAAGAAGGTGAGAACAATAAGAAGAAACTGAGAAGAAGATGAAAAAGAAGAATAGGAAGGTGAGAAGAAGGAGAGGAATGTTAGAAAAAGAAGAAGAAGGTGACAAGAAGAAGAAGAAAAAGAATAATAAGAAGAAAAGGAAGACCAAGAAGAAGAAAAGGAAGAACAAGCAGAAGGTGAGAAGAAGAAGTTGAAAAAAAGAAGAAGAAGTTGAGTAGAACAAGGAGGAGAGAAGAAGAAGAAATAAAAGAAGAAGAAGGTGAGAAGAAGAAAGAAAAGAAAAAGATGAGAAGAAGAAGAAGAGGAAGGTGAGAAGAAAAACAAGGTCATAGTGGTAGAAGAAGAAAAAGAAGAAGGTGAGAAGAAGAAGAAAAAGAAGAAGAAGAAGAAGGTGAGTGGAAAAAGAAGAAGAAGGTGAGAAGAAGAAAAAGGAGAAGAAGAAGAAAATGAAGAACAACAAGAAGAAAAGGAAGAACAACAAGAAGGTGAGGAGAAGAAAAGGACAATATAGGAGACACAAAAGTATAAAATGGACTTTTGCCATCTGGGGGAGAGGGAGAGGGAGGGAGGATTTGGGAGAATGACACAGAAACATGTATACTATCATATAAGAAATGAAGAACCAGTCTATGTTCAATGCAGGATACAGGATGCTTGGGGCTGCTGTACGGGATGATCCGGGGAGGTTGCGTGGGGAGGGAGCTGGGAGGGGGCTTTGGCATGGGAAGATCGTGTACACCTGTGGTTGATTCATGTCAATGTATGGCAAAACCAACACAGTTGTGTACAATAGAATAAAGTATTAAAAGGAAAAAAAAAGAAAAAGAAGTTGAGAAGAAGAAGAAGAA
>SJYW01007987.1:0-27200 GCA_006410735.1 Raphicerus campestris | reverse complement strand
TTATCTCTTCTTGCTATTCTTGGCACTCTGCATTCAGATGCTTATATCTTTCCTTTTCTCTTTTGCTTTTTGCTTCTCTCCTTTTCACAGCTATTTGTAAGGCCTCCCCAGACAGCCATTTTGCTTTTCTGCCTTTCTTTTCCATGGGAATGGTCTTGATCCCTGTCTCTTGTATAGTATCACCAACCTCAGTCCATAGTTCATCAGGCACTCTATCAGATCTAGTCCCTTAAATCTATCTTTCACTTCCACTGTATAATCCTAAGGGATTTGATTTAGGTCTCACTCATTAGTCTATGAAATTATCCAGCCCAAGAAAACTAATCACTCACTATCTTGGGACCTCTCACCTTCTGAGATGGCTCACACCCTGTGGAGTGTATTTCTCCCATGGCTACTCTCCAAGTCTGTGACAAACCACATTCTGTCTATGGAATATGTATCTCTCTAGATAAACCTGCTTTCACTTTACTATGGTTTGCTTTTGAACTTTTTGTGTGTGAAGCCAAGGATCCACAGCTGGCTGCCTATTTCAGAGACTTTCTTGAGACCTAGGATGTGGCCATCTTCTCTTGTTGTATCCTTCTTCATGAAACAAACTAAAAACAGGAGCTGCATCTGAAGTTATCAAGGTTACTATGAGGAATCAAAGGAGGACCTAAGAGGAACTAAAGAACCTCTTGGTAACAGAGAAAGAGGAGAGTGAAAAAGCTGAGTTAAAACTCAACATTAAAAAAAATGAAGATCATGGCCTCTGGTCCCATAATTTCATGGCAAACAGATGGGGGGAAGAAAGGAAACAGTGACTTTATTTTCTTGCTCCAAAATCACTGCAGGCAGTGACTGCAGCCATGAAATTTAAAAATGCTTCCTCCTTTAAAGAAAAGCCATGAGAAACCTAGACAGCATATTAAAAAGCAGAGACATTACTTTGCCAAAGGTCTGTCTAGTCAAAGCTATGGTTTGTCCAGTAGTCATGTACAGATGTGAGAGTTGAACCATAAGGAAGGCTGAGCATGGAAGAATTGATGCTTTTGAATTGTGGTGCTGGAGAAGACTGTTGAGAGTTCCTTGCACTGCAAGGAAATCAAACTAGGCAATTCTAAAGGAAATCAACCCTGAATATTCATTGGAGGAGTTGATGCTGAAATTCCAATACTTTGACCACCGGATGCAAAGAGCTGACTCATTGGAAGAGACCCTGATGTTGGGAAAGACTGAAGGGAGGAGGAGAAGGGGACAGTAGAAGATGAGATTGTTGGATGGCATCACCAACTCAATGGATATGAGTCTGAGCAAACTGGGAGATAGAGAAAGAGAGAGAAGTCTGGTGCACTGCAGTCCATGAGGTCACACAGAGTCAGACATGACTGAGTGACTGAATAACAATGAGGAAGCAACCAGAAAAATCCACCAGATAGAATCTTCAACAGTGCTTCAGTGTTTTAATGATTCGGGAAATGAGAAGCTGTACTAGTTTAGCAGATGGAGAGAATTGTGTGCCCCTTATTTTGATCCTAGTTTGAACAAACTAATTGTAGAAGGGCAGGAAATTTTTAACATGGACTGAGTATTCAATATTAGAGAATATGAAATTATTTACTGGGACAAAAATGTTGGGTTTTTTAAAAGAAAACATCCATATATTTTTAGAGACAAATGCTGAAGTTTTTAAGGGTGAAATGGCATGATGTCTGGAATTTACTTTCATGCACTGGAAAAGAAAATGGCAACCCACTTAAGTGTTCTTTCTTGGTGAATCCCAGGGATGGGGAAGCCTGGTGGACTGCCGTCTATGGGGTCACACAGAGTCAGACTGAAATGACTTAGCAGCAGCAGCAGCAGGAGCATTTTAGAAAAAAGAGAAGAAATAGATGAGAAAAATGAGGAATATGCTTGTTCTGAATCTGGCTAATGGATATGAGTGTTTATTCTATTTTATGCTTGAAAGTGCTCCAAGTCATTAAGGAAAACCACTGAACTCTCCCAAAAGAAACACAGGTCATTACTGAACCAAACTCGAGTTTGCTTCCCAAATGAGCAAAGTCAATCTACTGACATAGGGTTGTGGTAAAGTAAAGTACAATATTTATTTGCAGGATGCCAAGCAGGAGAATGGGCAAATAATGCTTAGAGGACCTGAACTCTTCAATGGCTTTCAGGCAAGGGTTTTTAAAGACTAAAATTAAGAGTAAGGGTCTTAAGCACATGCTTAGCTCATGGATTCTTCTGATTGGTTGGGTGTTAAGCAACAAAGTGATATCTGGCATCTTGATCATCATTCTTGTGGCTCCAACTTGTTTGGGTCACCTTGGCTGAGGTCAACAGGTTTCATCATGTGGTACCGGCTCTGCAAAACAACTCAAAAATATGTTGCATCAGATTGTTATCTATATGCCTTGAGGAAGAACTATGAGTCTTGTTGACTCTGTTTTATGGTTAAACTTTTCTAGCTTGATTGCTTTTCCTTTATTTCCACATTTACTCATTTATATAATTATCAACTGCTTGAGTCTGCTCTTTAGAACTCCAGGAAGCCTTAAAATCTCAAGTTTTTTCTACAGACAAGAAGTAGGGACAAGACAAGATTGTACCCAGGAAGGTCCTACAGGATCCTGCTAAGTTTCAGGTCCCTCTACTCTTTGATACTCCTCAGTCCAGAGGGGAACAGGGGCGACGACCACTCTGGCTACTTCCTGCTGAACAAGGGCGACGTTGATTCTCCAGGATTAGAGGAGCAAAAGTCTCGGACCTTATTCTCAAAGAATTCTTGAGTCCTAGGCCTAGTGTCAATATTTTGCACCACAAAAACATGATCTCTCTTTTTGACCACTTTGTTATACCATCTGAACAAATATTTGAAAATTAATAAACCTATTATAAAAGGATGATGATCAATGGAACTTTGTAACAGTATTCAAAAGAGTCCCCTTATTCCAGATGGCAACCAGAAAAATAATTTTTGGTGTGTATTCTATTTATGTACATCCTATAACTAGGTAGCCTATTGAATTATTCTGTTTATTCAGATTTCAACTTCTTTGGAGGTATTGGTGTATGTACAGCATGTGGAATGAGCCACTGCACATACTTTTCCTTGTTTTGCCAGTAGGAAATCACAGGCTATTCCATTATCTAGGACCACATGAGTTCAAAGATATTTGTTGGGCTGGAATACTTTAAGCTGTGTCCTCAGCAATTTGGCAGATTTCCCAATTGTGGTAGCTATTATGAATCATATCTCTATTGTTATAAACTCTGGCAGTTGGTATGAGGTTGCCAAAAATGCTTTGTCCTATATTGTCCTAATACCCTGACGATATCTCTCTTCTAAGACGCATGTTTGAGTTAGAGAGGGAAGTAATGCTCTTACGGCTGTGCACAGAAAAAGGGATCCTAAAATGTCCCAGTAGGCATGACCCTTCCATTTGCCAGCTGTCTAAACAGCGATGTGCCCACCCCCGTGTAGGTGAGTCACTCCCTGTGCCACAGACAAAGATATATCCTGGAGGGGAGCATGTTATACCTCCCAAGGTAGTGTCATTGATTTTTTCATTTTGGGGGAGTTCAGAGATTATGTTATCAAGCCATGGGTGAGAGCCACTGCAAGCCTTCCATAGTCCATTTACATGATACCCAACTTGTTTGGCTCTCTGACACAAATTAGTGTCATTTTTAGACTTTACACATTTGTCAATTGTACATTTCAGGGGATTTTGTTCATCACATTTTTTCAGAATAAATTTGAGGGACCGAGGGGGACCAGTAGTAACTTTTCCTCCAATGGATATTACCTCAGACAGGTTGAAACAAGGGACTGGAATATTGTGACGTCCCTTGGTTAGCTGAACTTGCCATGTGACACTTGAAGGAGGATGATTATAAAAGGTAATAGGGCCTGGAACAGTAGCAAAATTTGTAACAGGAACCACCGATGGTATATATTGTTCATGGATGGTTTGAGATTTCAAAGGACACTTCACACAATCATTTAAATTCCCACCTCTGGCTATGTTATGAGATAACCTAACTTCCTTCCAGGAAGTGGCAGACACCAGTGGAATGAAACAGTAAAGGAAAGCAAGAACCATCATTATAGTTGAGGCCAAGAGCTTGTATAGGAAAATAGCACTGGTGCTCAACTTTGGTACTAACCCTATTGTCACAAGGCTTAAACTAAAATAAAGGAAGGTTTAAGTATCTCCTATTATCAATATCACAACAAATTACAGATCTGCTTGACTATGATATAATTATAGGTAAAATGATTAGATGAAGTGGCAAACAAAAGGATAAAAGCAAGTAATAAACCATAAAAATGCTCCAGTCAATTATAAATGTTATAATGGATGGCCACTAGTCATTCACTAGTTATCTAAGATACTTTCTCTGTTTTTAACTGAAGCCCTAGTCCAGACTTGCAGCAAGGAGTACTGGCTTCAGCTGGCTTTTTCGTTGTCTTTTCTGTAACTTCTGAGGGCAATGCATTTGTTGCTGGGTCAGAAGCCAGTTTCACCCGTATGCAATGGATCCACGGTTTGATTCCTGTCAATTTAACAGAAGCGTGAGTTAGTAGTAGAACCTAAGTCCTCACCCACCAGGGCTGAATTTGGCTGTTGGGTATACATCTTTCCATGTTATTAGGAGCACCCAGTCTCCAGGTCTAAAATGCTGGAGGGGGACATCTGTGGGAAACATCACTTTACTAGTAGCAAATTTAGAAATAGCATTTAAAACTAACCCTAGCATACGCACATAACTTACAGTATCTAGTTATTTTACCTTTTGATCACATGTCTGATCATATAACTGCTCAGAGCATACAGTATTTCTTAAGGACTCAATTGGAGTCTACTTCTAGGACCCACTCTAATTCTTAGCAATACAAGCAGTAACACTCTTTCCCAGGTTAAGTTAATTCTTGACAAATTTTAGCTATTTTCCTTTTTAAAGTATGTTTCTAGTTGATCATAGCCTCCAAAATACATGCAAATTCCATTTATTCCACATTTTTATATGCCTACTAATTCACATTAGTAATTAAGCTACCTCTATTATTACTTTGAATTAATTGAGCTCGGTAACCCAAATCTAGGAATTATCTCATAGAGCAAGACCTTTACTACTTCTGAAATTTTTTCAATCCAGCAAGAGAATGATTCTAAGCAGACTGTAAAAGTACCTGCCATCACTAGTAGGAAAATTTCCTTTTACTTTAGGCATGTTTGTAAAGTCTATTTGCCAATCTTTCTCAAGCACTTCCCTCTAGCCTGGACTCTGTGCGGGATGGGGGAGTCCTCATCTTGAAATTATTTTTAGTGCAAAGCATACACTTTTGTAATACTCTTTGAATTATCCTTGCATATTTGGTCTTTCAATGTAGTCCTGTATCCACTGGATGCCATTAATGGGGGCTCATGTATATTGCTCCAATTACCTTCTCCATTAGATAATTATGAATTAAAACTACTCCTTGGTCATTTATCATTTGATCCTAAATGGGAAAGTCATATCCCCATTCTCCTGATATTTTAAGGTTCTCAGGTGAGTGTGTGTGTTAGCTGCTCAGTGTGTCCAACTCTTTGTTGACCCCACCCACTAGGCTTCTCTGTCCATGAAATTCTCCAGGCAACAATGTTGGACTGGGTAGCCATTCCTTTCTCCAGGGGATCTTCCTGACCCAGGGATCAAACCTGGGTCTCCTGCATTTCAGGCAGATTCTTCACTGTCTGAACCCCTAGGGTATGCGGGGCTAAATTAACAGGGCTATAACCAAAGGCGCTTTGTCCTGAAGGCTGTTCTAGCAGCTTGGTCAGCTATGTTTTTCCTTTTCAAAACAAAATAGTCAAAACTCGGATGTCTTGGGCAATGAGCAAATTGCCACCTCCTTTGGCTTGAGCACTGTGTCTAGCAGTTTCAAAACTTCTTTGGCATGTTTGATTTTTTCTTTCAAAAGTGAGCAATCTATCTTTCCAAATTACCCTATATATGTTTACAACTGAAAAGGCATATTTTGAGTCAGTATAAACGCTGACTTTTTTACCTTCACTGAGATGTAAAGGTCAAGTAAGGGCAATAATTTTAGCTTTGGGGGCAAAGATACATGATGACAAAGCTTCCACTCCTAGGATCTCCTGCAAGGTTACCACTGCATATCTGGTCTTTCAGTTTTGTGATCTATGAGGTTATTTCCATCTGGGAACATCTTCAGGTTTGGATCTCCAAAAGGAATTATAATCAGATCCAAGCACCTGCTCAGTGATACGCCAATAATCATTCATGTGCCTCTGGGCCACCCAAAGGGGTGGGGAGCAGAGTGGCTGGATTCAAGGAGGACACAGTCTTTGGGCTCACATTAGAATTATCAAGTAAAATTACCTAATATCCTCCCAAGTGGTCTAAAGTGAGATAATATCCACTCTTTTGTTCCAACAGTGGCAACATACTGTGGGTTGTACACACCATGGTTGGCTATTCTGGAGTGAATTCCTCTGCTTTTTGCAACAAATCTAGAGTAGCAGCTATGACTATCAAATACTCTGGATTATACTGTCCAAAGCCTTTGTGAAATAGGATACTGGGCATTTCGTTGACTGTGGATCAGTACCTCTGGTCTCGCTGTGCTGTACTTAGTCGCTCAGTCATCTGACTGTGACCCCATGAACTGTAGCCCACCAGGCTCCTCTGCCTATTGTGATTCTCCAGGCAAGAATACTGGAGTGCGTTGCCATGCTCTCCTCCAAGGAATCTTCCCAACCCAGGGGCTGAACCCAGGTCTCCTGCATTGAAGGTAAATTCTTTACCATCTGAGCCACCAGGGAAGCCCAAGAATAGGGGAGTGGGTAGCCTATCCCTTCTCCAGGGGATCTTCCAGACCCAGGATTCAAACCAGGGTCTCTTGCAATCTAGGTGGATTGTCTCACCTGTACAAGCGGAGCTGCTCCAGTCTCACTACCTGTCTTTTATGTTTAAAAAGATCAAATGACTTTTTCAAATCTGGCAAACACGGAACAGGAGCAGTCTGTAGCTTTTTTCTCCATTGTTAGGAAAGTCTCTTGACATTCTCCTGTTCCCACTAAGCATTATTGTCAGTCCCTTTCAGGGTCTCATACAACTGTTTGACTATTAGCTTAAGCTGGGGATCCATGTGCAGCAGAATCTTGCCATCCCAGGAACCGATGCAGCTGCCTTTGGCAGTGGTCACCACACCCTGGCTGCTGTCTCCTGGCCGTCCTGGAGCCAGTTCCTTTGGCCTTTTCTTAGTTTGGATCCCAGGTATTTCACTGACATTTGGGAAATTTGGGCCTTTTTCCAAGAGATTTTATAGACTCATTTGGCCAGACAGTTCAAAGTAGTCCCAGTGTTTTCACTTGTGCTCTTTGTATTGCCAGCTGTGAAGGGATCATCCACATAGCTGAGCAGAGCTCCCTCCTGTAGCTGGAGTTCCTTATATCTTTAGCTAGCACTTTCCCGAACACCATGAAGGTGTTTTTAAGTCCTTGCAATACTGCCCAGCAGTATTGGTGCTTGCTTTGGTTTCTAGATCTTCCCAACAAATACAAATAACTCTTGGGATTCAGGACTCAAAATAACACAGAAAAAAGACCTCTGCTAAGCCTAATGAAAGTTTCCAGATAAGATGATCAGAAGAATATAGGGATTTGGGACTACAGGGTGAATATCTTTCACTATGTGATTTATGGCTCTTATGTCCTGAACAAACCAGTAGTTCTAAGTGCCAGGCTTCTTAAAGGCAGGATGGGAGTATGATTTAGTGACTGAGGGAATCCAATAAGCAAGTATTTCAAAATGCCAATCCAGCCTTGGGCTGGATCCCTGTTTTGCTTGCTCCTTTAAGGGATTTTGCCTTAAGCTTAGAGCCTGAGTATCCAGCTTCAGTTTCACCTTAACTGCTATGGCCATCCAGACTCTTCCTGCCCATCTATCACCCCATGCTCCCAGGTGTCCCTGCTGCGAGATGTCTTCAGGGACGCTGGTGGTGACTCCTCCATCCCCTGACAGGAGGGCTAGCTGCAAGGCACAAGCTTGTTCCAGTGGTACCTTTATATCCAGCATTTCAGGAGTGAAAGTCACTTTAGCATTTAATTTAGTTAAAAAATCTTGCCCCAGCAATGCAACTGAGCACTCTGGCATGTACAAAAAAAAAAAAAAAAGCTATGTTTTAGATTAGGAGCCTCAGTCTGACAGTCTGGGGATTGCAAAAACAGTTTTTGGAGAGGCTTTCTAGATAATCCTCTTGTCAAGGTGCTTTTCTGGGATAACTCTTTGGGTCCAACTCCTTGCGAATCCAATGTTCAAAACAGAGCAAGTGGCTCCACTACCAGTCAGAGAGACAATCTATTTCCCACAAAAGGGTTACCCAGGGCTCCTGATGGGAAACTATTTCCCCAAGCAGAGTCCCCTCAGAGAAACCTCTGTCACTCTCTCTTGTTTCCAGCATGAACAATGCTTTTTCCTCCTCTTCCAGTTTCTTTTGTAAGCTGAGGCAGACTTTCTTTCAGTTGCCTTCTTGTCTTAAGTAAGGACTGCTGCCAACCCACTCTTACATGTCCCATTGGTGGGCTTTTTTCTGTGGGTCATCCTTCAGTCTCTTGGTTCTCTGGGTCTTACTCTCTGCTCAGATTTTTGTCTCCCCTGTCTTCACTGAGTGTCACTGCCAAAAGGGACTTTTGCTGCTTCATTTCACAAGTCTCTTTTTCATCTTATATTCCCTCCCAACTATAAAACATTGAAAGCAGTTTCTACCAAATGACATAACAACAGGCCAAAAAGTCCTTATGTTTTCTGCAACTGGGGCACTCTATGTCACAAAGTCCAATTAACTAATTTGAAATTCTCTGAATTATCTGGATCCACATCTGCATATTGGAGATATGCCTGTACATTCTCTTCCAAAACCTCAGGTGTTTTCCTGTGGCTCTGCACACTCCTTGCACTTTATGAAAGTTCCAATATTGGTTCTCCCTTTTGGAGCCCTATCCTGATGAACTCCTTGTAATGCTCAATTCCAACTTTATCTCTTAGGTCACTCTCCTCCCAGTCTGGATCTATGATGGGAATTGCTTTTGCTGCTGGTGCTGTGAAGGGTTTGCCAGGGGCAGCAACATGCATTCTACTTACCTCTTCTCTAGCCTTTTCTATTGGGTTCACAAAAAGTTTTTTCAGGGTTTTCCATAACATTGTACAGAAAAATACGTATGAATTTTTTAGTCAATGCAATATTTCCATCCTCTTCTCTTCCTCAGCCAACAGAGTGGTTAGCAAACTTTGATCTCAGCCCAATTGGGTTGGCAAAGATGAAAGAGAATGAATTTTCCATCCTGGTAGGGTCATCCCAGTAGGTTGGCATATTCTTTTTGCAATTCAACATGTCTGAGGTTGAAAAGGGAGAGTGGGTCCACATGAATCCTGCTGGATGATCTTGGGCATTTATTCCTCCAATGTGAATCTGCCTCAGTGGGAATCACCCTGAATAAACATTAGTGGTTCCCTGACCAAAATGGAAGCTCTGTCAGGTATGAGAGGAAGACAAACTCTCCTTCCTCAGCTCCTGCCAGAGCAGGTGAGAATGAATTGGCTACTATGGGATCTACGGCTCCAGCCCCTGCTTCCACATTTTGCCTACTATACAGAGGCAGTTGTGATGGATATCTAGAAGCATTTATTTGTTGAATTAATTCCCCATCTCTTGATACTTGAGAATAGGGTAAACCTTTTAAAATCTCCTTATTGGAGGAAATTTCTTTCTGTATCATAATTCCATGCATGCTACATTTTTCTCTAAATAGGCTCCCTTTGAATCAATAGCATAAGGACTGTACGTAAGAAGCATCCTCTCATTTTCCTCCCTTTTCACAAAATAGTTCTGGTTCAAAGACAGTGTTATAATTTAGAGAGCCATCAGGGAGCAGTGTTCTCCAGATCTTAAGATGTCCTGAGGCTAAACAGTGTTACAATGGAATACCATTTTTCTCCTTTTCCGAGTTGCTTAACTAAAAATTTTCCAATTTTGCAAAATATACCCTAAGGGGCTACAAGATGGAGCAGAGCTCTGACTACCCATCTTTGTTGCACACAGCTGGTACTATCAAACATAAGAAAGCAAGCAAGCACACAAACAGTCCAATACAGAAGACTCCCCACATCAATATCCCACCACAGACAGAGCCAAGTGGCGAAATGAATACCCTGGTGTCATCATACATGAGGCTTCTACTAAGCAGAAATGTCTCAAGTAAGTGTCTTGTTTCCTTCACCATGAAAGCACCAAGGGCCATTGACCCCCAATTGGTGGCTGATGCTCTGGGTTGTCCCTGAGACAAAGGCATTCAGGAAGCTGCTGGACAGAATCTCAAAGCCCTCTCCTGCCAGGAGCCCATGTGTCGCAAAGACACTGAGTTGGGGTGGTGGTCTTTTCATGGTCACCAAAATTGTTACATGATTGAACTTAGGTTCGCTTGCACCAAATTCAGTCTATTGATACCATGTTTTGGTGAAGGAAAAGTGCAATGTTAATTTTCAGAGCACCAAGCAAGGAGTTCAGGTCCTTTGAGCATTAGCTGCCCATTCTCCTTGCTTGGTGCCCTGCAAATAGATGCTGCACTTTCCTTATGACCCAGTGTCAGTAGATTGGCAGCTGTGTATCAGGTGAGTGAAATCAAGTTCAGTTCAGCAGCAAGACTGCTCTATATGTCCTACAAATAGTATTAAAGCAAACTACCAAAGAAAATTAGAAATAAGGGCAAAATTGTACATATCAATGCTGACAAAATTAAAGCATGAAGAAGGTAACACTGACCAATAAACATAATTCAGGTCAAAAGTATGAAATGAAGCAAAGAAAGATTTTCAGTTATGATAATCCACAAATATAAATATCTTTGTACCCTAAACAACATGGCTATATCAAAACCAAGAAAAGAAAAGACAAAAGGCTGAGATAAAAGTAGAACTTTAAAAGAAAACTGTTAAGAATAAAATCAAAACACAAGTAAGCATTTTCCTTAGAGAGAAAAAATTACAGTGTACAAAATTAAGCATAAAAAGGACCCGATGTGAAGATATTAAAACATAAGTTGGCAAATGTATGGTAATAAATTTTAAAAATGAAATAAGTGATATTATGAAAAAACTAAAATAATCAAATAGTGACCCAAAAGGTAAAAACAAACACATAATCCTCATCAGATAAATATAAAGAAAAATTAATACAATGTTCAAGATTTTAAAAAGCTTCCATGTTCAGAACAGTCCATTTAACAATACAGAACAGACAACTGTCATTAAAGAGTTGTAAACTGCAAAAAAGCTAAAACAGAAAAAAAGTACTTCGCAGAAAAGAGAATAACATTCTAAACCACCACAAAAAACCTTAATGTTTCTTATAACAAAATTTTTTTAAATTGATAAACTAAATTTTAATTTTTAAAAAAAGGAGAATTGAAAACAATGAGTACTAAACATGATAAGCTGCCCAAGCCCAGGAGTTGAGGGTATAATGTAAAAAACTGAGATCACTATTACCTATCTGAACTGGGAATAGTTATGACTTTTTAGGAACTTGGAATACCTAATAAAATCAGAAATAATAACATATACTCTCCCCTTGAAAAGCTACCTCAGGAGTGAAACAACCAGGACTTAACAAAATGTTCAGTCCTGGGTTTTTCATGACAAAGACTCAGAAAATAATGCTCTTTAATAAGAGAAGGATTGAGCCAAAGGAGCTCAGTGCCCACTGAGGAGTCAGAGTGGCTACTAGACACTACACCAGAGAGGCAATGCCCTGGTTAAGGATGTCCTGGATACGTTAAAGGAAAAAACAAGCTGCAAGTAACATGGCTAGTATGAATCCATTTTTGTAAATAGATATAAAACCATAGAAATTAGAATAGACAGTAAATAGATTAAAATATGCTCAATTTTATTAGTCAGGGGAATGTTACCAAAACTGGTTCCATGGTTGGAGAAAACTGATGATGGCCAGTGCTGGGCCAAATACCCCTCCTCTCCACCTTCAAAGGAGCTGCAGGAACTGTTAGACTTTTCAGGTAATTAAAATGCAAAAAATACACTGCTAAGTCACTTCAGTTGTGTCCGACTCTGTGCGACTCCATAGACGGCAGCCCATCAGGCTCCCCCGTCCCTGGGATTCTCCAGGCAAGAACACTGGAGTGGGTTGCCATTCCCTTCTCCAATGCAGGAAAGTGAAGAGTGAAAGTGAAGTCCTTCAGTCGTATCCGACTCCTAGCGACCCCATAGACGGACTGCAGCCCACCAGGATCCTCGGTCCATAGGATTTTCCAACCAAGAGTACTGGAGTAGGGTGCCATTGCCTTCTCCGAAAAGTACACAGTAATGCCAAACTCTGGGTGGTCACAAGGAATGGGGTTGGAATACGATCTGTTCTGTCTCTAGCTAAAAGGAAGTCCACAAAACTGCCAGCAAACTCAGGGCGGGGTGGCGGGGAGGAAGCACACTAAGAACAGGCTGCCTGTTCTGAAAAGTTAATTCAGCATGGAAGAAATGCAAGTAGACAACAAACATATGAAATGATGGCAGTCACAAGCCAAGAAAATGCAAATCAAAACAAGCTGTTTTCCATCCCTGATTAAGGGGAAATTGGTTTATGGTGGTGCAGTCTCACAGGAAGGCCAGGTGAGTCTGGAACTGAAGACTGCCAAACAGAGCAAATTCAATCTACAATTTGCACTATTCATTGTACACAATCATGCAGGCACCATAAGTTATTCATGTAAGTAAGAAAGAGAGGTGCCCTCCCACTCCATCCCGGGAAATGAGTCTCAGGACTAGTGTGAGCAGGAAGTCACTGAGTCTCCACCTGCATGGGCTCAGTCCCCAGACAAGAGCCTTCTAGCTGCTCAGTTCAGCGGTTTCATTTTAAGGAGTAATAGGGAGTAGCTGAACAGTGGAAACAATGCCAGACTTTATTCTGGGGGGCTCCAAAATCACTGCAGATGGTGACTGCAGCCATGAAATTAAAAGACGCTTACTCCTTGGAAGAAAAGTTATGACCAACCTAGATAGCGTATTCAAAAGCAGATTACTTTGCTGACTAAGGTCCGTCTAGTCAAGGCTATGGTTTTTCCTGTGGTCATATATGGATGTGAGAGTTGGACTGTGAAGAAGGCTGAGCGCTGAAGAGTTGATGCTTTTGAACTGTAGTGCTGGAGAAGACTGTTGAGAGTCCCTTGGAGTGCAAGGAGATCCAACCAGTTCATTTTGAAGGAGATCAGCCCTGGGATTTCTTTGGAAGGAATGATGCTAAAGCTGAAACTCCAGTACTTTGGCCATCTCATGTGAAGAGTTGACTCACTGGAAAAGACTGTGATGCTGGGAGGGATTGGGGGCAGGAGGAGAAGGGGATGACAGAGGATGAGATGGCTGGATGGCATCACGGACTCAATGAACATGAGTCTGAGTGAACTCCGGGAGTTGGTGATGCCGGAGGCCTGGGGTGCTGCGATTCATGGAGTCTCACCTGGACACGACTGAGCGACTGAACTGAACTGAACTGAAACTCCAGTACTTTGGCCACCTCATGCTAAGAGTTGACTCATTGGAAAAGACTCTAATGCTGGGAGGGACTGCGGGCAGGAGGAGAAAGGGATGACTGAGGATGAGATGGCTGGATGGCATCACTGACTCGATGGATGTGAGTCTGAATGAACTCCGGAAGTTGGTGATGGACAGGGAGGCCTGGCATGCTGCGATTCATGGGGTCGCAAAGAGTTGGATACGACTGAGCGACTGAACTGAACTGAACTGAACTGAACAGTTAAGCCCCAAGGAATCTTGTCTCCATCAGTTGCTCCTGTTCCAGTGAAGTCAAGCCTTGGCCCTTAGCAAACAAATCCCTTACCTATATTAACACTCAGTATGTCACATTTAAATATTCACAGTCTAACCTCAGATGTTTAAAAGCAGTCTTTGTGGAGGCTCACATTGGCCACTGTTACTCCATTTTGAACTACTTAACATAGTGCATTGTCACATAAGATGAGTAGGAATAGAATGATTAAATGTCACATTGAAACAGTTGTGCCCTCCCCCCAACCACTCCATATCTTTGGTGTGTTTATTGCCGAAAGTTTCTAGTCTTTCTTGTTTCCTGTCTCCAGAGTTCACCCTCCTGTTTATATTGTTAGAGCAAGTTCCTTAGAACATAAATCAGCACTCATTACTGCATGGATTAAAAGCTTCTTGAGTCTTTCTGTGCTAAACCCCTTTTGATGGCACTCCAAGCCTGACTTGTACCTTGCCAAGTTTGCTCCAGACTCGGTGTTTAAACCTTGCTGTCCATATTGATTAAGGGATTCTGAACCCAGAGTGGATAAGGATCTCTGGCAGGAAAGATTGGAATTTTCATTCATATCTGAGTGGATTTTAGCATGATACTGTTATCAAAATAATAATTTGAAATACAGAATATGTGAACTTCTTAACCTATTATTTAACAAGATTGGCAGATCTAAATTATTTTTGAATTTTGACAAAGTATAAGACTGTGTATCATAATACCTGCAAAACTGTAACATGAAATGAAAAAAGCTATGATTTCTAGTGGTGACAAAGTCATGGTTCTGCTAATAATATCAAACCACCAAAGCTTCAGGTTAAGGATCCCCACCCTAAACTCATTCCTCATCAGTCCAAAAGGTCAGTTTCCCTGATTCACTAAAATATGCATGCTCCCACACCCCCTCCACTTCTCCATTTACCAAGACACTCAACTATCAAGTCTTAGCTGCTGCTAAAGAAAAACCACAAGCCCAAAATGGCATCACTTATGCTAAAGCCCAGACACCAATCCTAGACTCCACCCTTGACTTACTTGCAGTTTTCACCTTTCCCAGAAATGTAATCTTAGCCAACGGGATTGAAATTTTGTGATTGGCACCAAGGAAATAATCTGTCCTGTGGACCTTCTCCATAGCCTGCACTCAGAGGAAGAAGCTGTCTACATGATGAAACTGCCATTCTTTTCCCTCAAAAGATGTCCTGGCCTGAAACTAATCTTTTCTTTCCCTAAGGGCTCTCTGCCCCACCCTTCTTCTTATCAAAAAACTTCCATTTGTGGAAAGTCTGTGAGCTAGTCCCTTCTAGTTGCTAGAGGGAATGCTCCCCAATTTGACCTTCAAATTGGCTGAATTATGTTTTTTACCACTGCTCACCCACAGAAGTCCTTGTCCTGGAAGGAGAATGAATTTTCTGCACAGCAGGCCTTGGTCTCCTGTGCAGCTGTGTCTCAGGGCCTGGAATTCAAGCAAAGCACATGACATATTAATAGAATTCAAAGTTTAAGGTTTAGTAGTAGAAAAGCCACCCATTTTGTACTAGGGGGATAAACAAGTTATTTTTCTAGGTATGTGTGTTCTTAAATTAATATGATCATAACAGTAAACGTTATTCCTTTTGTTGTTAGGAAAAAAAACTTAAATCAATCTTCTAACAATGAAGGAAATGGAGAAAAAGTGACTACTTTCAAATCTATCCCCAGTCAGAAATACTCTGAAGAAATAGATTGAGGATATAGTTCACCCCTCACGTCGAGGGACTAGAAACAGAATCAAAAGTCTGGGTCCCCTAAGCTCCAAAGTTCTCACTTACACCATTGCCTCCAAAGACACTGTCAATTTTACCTCCCAACCTTTAAAGCAAATACTTTAGTCCTTCCTCATTTCCTCCTGGTCTTCATTTTCTCCTCTTCTGACACTACTATTTTAACATCCCCAATTTCAGAGTAACAGAAGCCTAGGAAGGTGCCTTTCTCATGAGCCAGTGAGAGACAGAGCAGGTCATAAAGCTAGGGGGACAGGATAGCACCCACCCCATGCACCACACTTCTACCAGCCTTACCTGGAGAGGGGCTCCAGCCCTAGGATATAGCCCTGAGCAGAGTGAGGAAGGAGGCTGGAGGGCTGACCCAGGCTTTTATTGGCTCCTCCTTCCCCTTGCAGACTTTGCAAATCTCTAGGACCAATCACTTTTCAATCCCACCCCTTTGCTTCCTCTTCAGTTCAGTTCAGTTCAGTCGCTCAGTCGTGTCTGACTCTTTGTGACCTCATGAATCACAGCACGCCAGGCCTCCCTGTCCATCACCAACTCCCAGAGTTCACTCAGACTCACGTCCATCGAGTCAGTGATACCATCCAGCCATCTCATCCTCTGTCATCCCCTTCTCCTCCTGCCCCCAATCCCTTCCAGCATCACAGTCTTTTCCAATGAGTCAGCTCTTCGCATGAGGTGGCCAAAGTACTGGAGTTTCAGCTTTAGCATCATTCCTTCCAAAGAAATCCCAGGGCTGATCTCCTTCAGAACAGACTGGTTGGATGTCCTTGCAGTCCAAGGAACCCTCAAGAGTCTTCTCCAGCACCACAGTTCAAAAGCATCAATTCTTCAGTGCTCAACCTTCTTCATAGTCCAGTTCTAACATCCATACATGACTGGAAAAACCATAGCCTTGACTAGATGGACCTTAGTCAGCAAAGTAATGTCTCTGCTTTTGAATATGCTATCCAGTTTGGTCATAACTTTTCTTCCAAGGAGTAAGTGTCTTTTAATTTCATGGCTGCAGTCACCATCTGCAGTGATTTTGGNCTGAGTCACCTGGGAAGCTGTAGCCCAAGCACTGAGTATTTAAAATATCCCCAGGTGATTTTTTTCCCCCAATTGACTTTAATGTACAGCCAAAGTTAGGAACCAGTGGCCTAAAAAGAGAGCGGGTAGCTCACCAAACTTTCCGAACAGGTAGGGCTTGTGTGTTGTGTGCCTGCTGAAGAATGTTTATGCAGGTGGCTGGCTCAGGCCAATTTGCCGTCAGTGGCATGCCTCAGATAGCAAGGTGGTGAGGGAGGACGCCTGCTTTCCTGTCTGCCTCTAACAGTTGGAGGCCACTTATATATACCAAAAACAATTCGGCAATTGTAACTGACCACAGACTGGAAGGGAAAGGGAGGAGAGAGCTCCGACCTAGTGTTTCTCTAACTTTTGTGTCTATGAATCCAGTGAAGAGTCTGCTAAAACACAGCATGCTGGGCCCCACCCAAGATTCTAATTCAGTTGGTCCAGGGCAGGGTGCACTTCAGAATTCTCTCCCAGGTGATGCAGCTGATGCCTGTCCGTGGTTAACCTTGAGCAGCAATGCAGGAGAGCCTGGGCTCAGCATTCCTCTCCTGGGAGAGCAGAGGAGATGGTGATGGAGTGAGGGGTACCCACCACTCAACTCCAGAAACTTGTTTTATTTTTCTAAGAAATTCAGGATAACTGTGTGAATATGGGTTCCCACAGGCCTCACACCCTGAAGGATGGGATTCACCTGTTTTTAAAGGTTAAAAATAGAAATTTCCTGTCTGACATCATATTGGCCAGGGTTTTCCAGAGAAACAGAACCAATAGGCTGTGTGTGTGTGCATAAAAGATTTATTATAAGGAACTGGCTCATGCAATTATGGATATCAGGCTCACAACCCAGGGGAATCAGTGGTGCATATGGACTCTGAAGGCTGCAGGAGAATTTCCTGCTCAGAGGGGCCAGACTTTTTATTCTATTCAGGCCTTCAACTGATTGAATGAGGCCCACTCATGTTACAGAAGGCAATGTGCTAACTCAGAGTGTACNACTGGAAACAACAGGGGGATCTTCCTGACCAGGAATCGAACCACCATCTCCTGTATCTACTGCGCTGGCCGATGAATTCTTTACCACTGAGTCACCTGGGAAGCTGTAGCCCAAGCACTGAGTATTTAAAATATCCCCAGGTGATTTTTTTTCCCCAGTTGACTTTAATGTACAGCCAAAGTTAGGAAAACCAGTGGCCTAAAAAGAGAGCGGGTAGCTCACCAAACTTTCCGAACAGGTAGGGCTTGTGTGTTGTGTGCCTGCTGAAGAATGTTTATGCAGGTGGCTGGCTCAGGCCAATTTGCCGTCAGTGGCATGCCTCAGATAGCAAGGTGGTGAGGGAGGACGCCTGCTTTCCTGTCTGCCTCTAACAGTTGGAGGCCACTTATATATACCAAAAACAATTCGGCAATTGTAACTGACCACAGACTGGAAGGGAAAGGGAGGAGAGAGCTCCGACCTAGTGTTTCTCTAACTTTTGTGTCTATGAATCCAGTGAAGAGTCTGCTAAAACACAGCATGCTGGGCCCCACCCAAGATTCTAATTCAGTTGGTCCAGGGCAGGGTGCACTTCAGAATTCTCTCCCAGGTGATGCAGCTGATGCCTGTCCGTGGTTAACCTTGAGCAGCAATGCAGGAGAGCCTGGGCTCAGCATTCCTCTCCTGGGAGAGCAGAGGAGATGGTGATGGAGTGAGGGGTACCCACCACTCAACTCCAGAAACTTGTTTTATTTTTCTAAGAAATTCAGGATAACTGTGTGAATATGGGTTCCCACAGGCCTCACACCCTGAAGGATGGGATTCACCTGTTTTTAAAGGTTAAAAATAGAAATTTCCTGTCTGACATCATATTGGCCAGGGTTTTCCAGAGAAACAGAACCAATAGGCTGTGTGTGTGTGCATAAAAGATTTATTATAAGGAACTGGCTCATGCAATTATGGATATCAGGCTCACAACCCAGGGGAATCAGTGGTGCATATGGACTCTGAAGGCTGCAGGAGAATTTCCTGCTCAGAGAGGCCAGACTTTTTATTCTATTCAGGCCTTCAACTGATTGAATGAGGCCCACTCATGTTACAGAAGGCAATGTGCTAACTCAGAGTGTACTGATTTTTTTAAATGTTCCCTGGTGGCTCAGCAGCAAAGAATCTACCTGTATTGCAGGAGACATGGGTTCAACCCCTGGGTTGAGAAGATCCCCTGGAAAAGGAAATGGCAACTCACTTAAGTAATCTGGCCTGGGAACCAATTTTGAGGTGGCCACAATTTCTAAAATCTGATTCTAGGAGAATCAGAAAAACATATTTCCTCCTATATTAACTTTGCCAGCACAGGCCTTGAAACTTGAAAGCAGCCTCTCAGGGACCCATATCAAAACAGCTTCTTCCTCCTTAAAGTGACTGGAAATGGAAGCGCTGCTCAAAATGGGTGGAGGTTAGGGACTCTCTCTCTCACACACACACATCTTCCAAATTTCAGTTTATCTTGGTGTTATGCAGACAGTGAAATGTTTCTTTTTTCATCTTTACTTAAATATAGAGAATCTGAAGTTTGAGAGTCAAGCTGTCAAAAATTTAACATTTGCACGAGGCTGACATAAAACTGGAACTATTACCTAAATTTAAAATTGTGTGTTCAAAAAAGTCTCACTATTCTGGTTGACTTTAATAGGAAAATAGGAGTATAAATAAAGTATAAAATTGGGGAGGGGAATTGGGGACAGAAAGTTTCCACTTCTTATAAAGTCTGAAATCCAGCGCGGTAAGGAAAGGTGAGATGGTGGGAATCCCGATCCTTATCAAATGTGCTTCTGAAGAGAGATCCTCCTAGCTCATATGGACATGGGTGGGAGAAGCAATCCAAGGACTGAGTCAAATGGGCTGTTGATTCTAGAAACTGGGAGAAACCAGGAGGGCCTACAGGGAGAGCACTTCTTTAAGTGCAAAAGATTATATAAGATTGATTCATCATGCTGTGAGAAATCGATTCTTATTAACATCTCAAATCCTTCTGATTAGGTCAAGGATACAGCACTTTTGCCACGAATTAAATCCTATGGAATTGTCCACCTGCTGTAGTAGACAACTAAAAGAGTGGACATTAACACGTGGAACAACAGTTTTCAGACCCTGGACAACAGGCTGCACTGGATTTTAATGCCCAATAGAAGGGAAACAAGGAAAGGGCTACAAGGGCCCCAGCTGACTTCCTGGAGGCAGTACCTAGGCTACAACCCATGAAAGGGAAACCAAAAAGACTCTGTGAGTAGCAGAGAGAGATCAGAGCTCAGGGATGCTAGGGTGGGTGAACTGTAAGGCAGAGAGCTGTTAGGAGGGAGCTGTGTGGAGGGCTACAGAGCCCTGCAGAGGGGCCCCTAAAGTCTTGGTTGGAATACAAATCTGCACATGCATGAAAGGGAACACCTCAAGGCCAGGAAAGAACCACGTGGAATTCAGACGGGGCTCTGGATAGTTTCAATCTGTCACAGTGGAAAGAACTCGTAGTATACAGGCACTGGGTAGAAATTTTAGAATAATGCCTTAATAGTGGGACAAAATGAGCCCTAACAGTTGCATTAGACCTCCCTAAGAAAGACTAAAAACAAGACTTAAAAGGATCAAACTAAGCACGAGTTAACATAATTGCACAACCGCATAGTCCACTGCTGTTTCAAGGAACGCAATGGAATCCATCTACAGCAACACAGATTTTATAATACTTGGCATCCAATAAAAAATTACCAGACAGGCAAAGAAGCCAAAAGAGAAGACGCTTTCATAATCAGGAAAGCTAATTCAATCAATAGAAAGAGCTCTAGGTATAGCAAAGATGGAATACTATAGTAGATAAGGCTCTCAATTACTATAGTCTTAAAGTATATTCACATATATAAAGCAGGGGCAAAGTACAGCCTACGGGCCAAATTTGGCTTCCCATGTGTGTAAATAAAGCTTTATTAGAACACTGCCAACTTGTTAATTTATGTATTATCCATTGCTGCTTCCATGCTATAATGGCAAAGTTGGGTAGTTATATATTTACTAGTTTTGGCTGTGCTGGGTCTTCACTGCTACACAAGGCCTTCTCCAGTTGCAGAGAGTGGGTGCCACTCTTCGCTGGGCTGCCCAGGTTTTTATTGTGGCAGCTTCTCTTGTTGTGGAGCGCGGGCTCTAGTGCATGGGCTCGGTAGTTGTGGCACATGGGTTTCATTGCCCCACAGCATGTGGGATCTTCCCAGACCAGGGAGTGAAGGCCATGTCCCCTGCATTGGCAGGCAGATTCTCAGCCACTGGACCACGAGGGACGTACTCAAAGCTGAGTAGTTATGACAAAGACTGCAAAGGCCTGAAAAACCTAAAATATCATATCACCTGGTTCTTCACATCAAGTTTGCTGACTTCTGATGTAGAGGAAAATATGAACATAAAGAGGGAAATGGAAGACGTTCTAAAAGATCCAAATGAAACATATTAAGGTGGGATATACAAAATTTGAAAAGTACACCAGATGAAATTAACATGAAGGTGAATGGGACTTAGTCCCTGTTTTCAAAGCAGTTTGTCATTTGATGGGGGAGGCTGACTTCTTTGACAACAGATGGGTGTGAGGCAAGGGAAGAAAGGGAATGTGGCTAGGTTAGTAAAACAATAGTTTACAACTGCAAGTTCTTGGAATGAAGGTATATACCAGGTTAAAATTCCTTGCAGAAGGCTGATGGTAACTGAAGTGCCTTGCCTGGTTCTCGAGGTGGGCGACAGGCATACAGAGTTGGTATTACTCCCCATCCCAGGTATATTCCAGTGGCATGGTTGATGCTGGAAGCTTTGGTTTCAGCATTTTGATAACACAAGTTCTAGTTACTTAAGCTCACACCATTATAATCAGACACTCTGTTATCTGATTTGGGGCAACAATTCAGAGCTAAGCCACCTTCAGAAAAAAATTTTTTTTTCAAACGACATTAATGATTGTAAGGCTCGGAGGGCCGCACTCTGAAAGAACACTCAGGGACAGTCTCTAGTGGACTGACAAATCTTATTACCCAGCTTTCACAGATATATGGTCTCGGGGAGCAGAGCATAAAGCAGACTTGCACGTAGCCTTTCTCGATAAAACATCAAAGCATTCAAGCATAAAATACAGTTCCCACCGCCCAAGCCATAACATAGCTTCGGCGAAACTCTAAAGGGAGTCTTATCATGAAATAACAGTCCTTGCTCTCAGAAACAGGTGGTCAGAAGGAAGCCTCTGAACGCCTCAAGGCCGGGCGTATGACCCTTCGTCATCCGTTCCCAGCCTTGGCACTCAGTGAATGCTCATAACCTTTTGTTATGCTCGTCCCAGCTTCCAACCTTTGTCACGAGTGGAGCAAATACATTCTCAGTATTTGCTTAAAGCCTTCCAGCTCCTCCACAAATGATGGAAACCACTAATTTCCAGTATGTGTCAAATTTCAGACCACCTCCATAAATGGAATTGAGGGTTTATTGTTAATGTTTATGTAGTACTTACTATGGGTTTCCCTAGGGACTCAGTAAAGAATCTGCCTGTAGTGCAGGAGAACTAGGTTCAGTCCCTGGGTTGGGAAGATCCCCTAGAGAAGGAAAGGAATACCCACTCCAGGCACTAGATTTAAGAATTCTACTAGAATTTGGTTCATTGTAGTGCTGAGAATCCCCTCTGCTCTCCCTTTCTAATTAAAGACACTAACTTGGACAAGGTCACATGACTACTAAGTCAAGATTCAAACTCAGGCAGTGTGATGCTGAGACTCACCTTCTGGATTGCTGTATCCTCTCCTTTGTAAAGCATCTCTTCTAATGCCTGATAACACACTGGCTATTAATATGAGATAGCTATTAATGGATCCTAGATTATAATAGCATACTGGAAAAGTCTGTGAAAAGTTGATCCTTTTTCTATCAGGGAACAAAAGAGCTGATAAAAACACAAAATTAGATGCAGGAATTAAACTTTTTCATATACAATTAAACTCTATTTACTCCTTGGCAACTATATTTATTTAGCATTTTTGGAAACATCTCATACCTAAACATTCAGGAGTTTTATCTTTCCTAGTTTACTTCCCTCTTATGCTATTTCTAAATAGTGATATCATTACTACACTTAAATGGCCCAAATGATGAGGCTATAACAATATATGTGGCTATGAGAGAACTACTCTTTTCACAAATTCACATCTTCATATTCTCTTAGCTTGTTGGTAAGTTCTGATGGGGAAAAAAAAAAGGTTTTAGGAAGGCAGTTATTTACTAGTCATGCAAGCAGAGATGGAGTCAAGTTACGAGAAGCACTAGTTATATCAATTTACTGCAAGGAGCATCCAGCACCACAGTTCCTTTATCAAGAGACTTTTAGTAGCATGCTCTAAAAGGGCAATGTGTAAAGAGACACAACAATGGTATATTACTTAAAAATCTCTATTTAATGGTCATTCCATCAAAATCAAGCAGAATCACATTTCAAAAGTATATGTGTATATATATATATATATATTAAGGTGCATTTTCAAGTTTTATTTGGCTTTATTTCTTCTTAGCTGCTTGAGGTGTTCTTGCAAGTATAATTAACATAGGACATTCTGAGGCTAATAGGTTCTCATGCACTGAAAGACAATTTCTAATAACACTGCACATATTGGGATATGATAAAAATTTCAAAAGCCATGTTAATTTCAGAAAACTTAATACCAGTCATGAAAGACATTTTCAACATAAAATTTAGGCACTCTATACTTTGGAATAGCCACAAAATATTCCAACAAGAGTTAATGCACTTTGTGATTACCTCTACTAAAAGATAATTCTCAATTAAAATCTATATTATTAAATAACATTTAAATTAGAGCCCATTATGTTTTTATCATTAATGCGAACCATTTGCAGCATTGTGTTTTCATCAAATAATGCCACACTACTTCTATTGCTCATCCTGGTACTCATCTTTTGTGGTGCATTTTTTACAGAAGAACCTATAACATTCACAGATAAGCATCTCTCCACTTTTCCTGCTAACACCTGAAAAAGAAGGCCCTAACCAACTTTAAAAGTACTCTTGTATTTTCTGCTGTGGTTACTTTCTTAGCATGCACACCACAGCACATGTGAGGCTCCCTGGAGACCAGAAAACATTCACCAAGGAGCCATGACTGATTCTGAGACTCAGTCCATTTGCTCAGTCACTCTGTGGCTAAGTGCATTGCTCTATCTACGTTCCTACCGACTGTGCAGCTACACCGACAGGTATGGAGCCAAGGAGAGGGATGCTGAAATTTGTCAATCCACTTTGCACAAGGCCAAGGCCATCCAGAACTGGGTTTACTTTAGTAAAAACTTGATGATCTCTGGGACTTCCACCTCCTCATCTGAAGCCTGAAGGGTAGGAATGATGCCTGCCCACTGAGATGCCATTAACTCCAGATGAACTTCCCAGACTTGAGCATAACTTAGCATTGTTAGAATTCAGAACATGGATGCTAACTGTTTCTGCTGAGAAGAAGGTACATTTGCTCAGTGGTATGCAATTATGTAGCTAAGAAAACAATTAGAAAGCCGTTCAAAATTTTTAGATTACAGTCTGCAAATTGGCTCATCATAATCACCAATGACTAACTTATAAAGATCTATCCAGAGAAATGGATTTGAGACTTATTTGATGATAAGCCGTACAGAAAAGAGCACAGTAATTTCCCACAGGAGAATTTGCTTTTTCATCACGGGGATCACTGCTAAGTTAATTACACTGTTAATGTTTTCTGGCGTATTTGAAGAGACAATTAGCATACGTAAATCAGGAGTGAGATGACAAGTTGCTTAACATTTGTTTCTGTTCATTGGATGTGATCTGGTTGCTGCTCAGCCTCCATATGAGTTAGGATGGGGAGAGAAGACCATAAGGAATGAGAAGTTGTTAACTTCCGTTTAAGCAAATATAATCAGAACCACTTACTACTAGCTGATAAACACTGATGTTAAATGCAAAATGCATAAGACTCAGCTGTTGGAAATTAACCTCAGCAAGAGATGAGAGATGCTGGGAAACATTATTGTCAACATGGGAAATTCATGTGAAACCCAGACCATCTTTCCTGAGCAGAGTGGTTGGGATGGTAAGGATGGAGATGGGTTTTAGTTGAGGCTGGGTTTTATTCTTTCTCAGAACTTTGTTTTCTTGTGAATATTCTACACCCACATCTATATTGTGATTGTGACCCAAGACTCAGGATAGCACGGTTAAGACTACAGTCCCTCTCTGGCGTTTCAGAATGGCCACAGCTTCCTCATGTGTAACACCTTCCAGAGTTTCGCCATTAACAGCTAAAATCTGATCACCTCGCTTCAATCGGCCATCATCTGCAGCTGCTCCCTACAAATAAGAAACATTCCAGTTTAACCAGGGTGAAGCAATGAATATTCAAATAATATTAATATTATGGTGTGCATATTAAAAGAAAACTTAAAACTACCAATTAAAATGATTTCTAGGTAATGTTTTTAAATTAAGAACACTAAGAAAAATGTAGGATGTTATTTGACCTAAGGTTGAATAGTAATTATAATTATGCATTGTTTACATAATATACTACTAGAAATGTCCTGACATTCACTTTTTTTTTTTTAATACGAGTAGGACCTTATTTCAATATTCAGTACTGAATGGAATCTGAATGTCATATCATGTCATTTTCATGAATATGTAGCATACAAAGGCAGAACTGAATCTGGTGTTCATTTTATCGTCAACACCATCATTATACAGGGTTCCATTATACTGAAAAGGTGTCAGCACTCTAGTGATCTATCAAAAGTGACTATAGCCTCTAAATGGGTGAACTGTACTGTATGTGAATTAGATCTCAGTAAAACTGTCCTATATATAAATACACAGAAGTAGAGCATTTCTAAAATTTTACAATATCTGTCAGCTTTATCTTTGATCCACCTAAACAAGTTTCTAAATGACTACTTTCATTACATATTCAGTCATACATAGCTCTACGGCATGGCACAAAGCAAGTGAAACTTGGGCTTTTTTTCATTCTAAAGCTGAGGATCAAAAACATCATGATATTATTAGAAATACTTGGGATGAGTGAAGAAAGACAAGACATAGAAAATGATTCACAGGAAGCTTTCTCCATCTGCCAGGGTAATTTTGAGAATTCTTTGAAAAGTTCATGCCAAAGGAGTACTCTACATGGTTTTGAATTATGGGGAAATTAATCAAGGCATGCAGGCACCTGGTCCCTGATTGACTCCTGCAGAAGCTGAGCTAAAAGGCACTGACACTCTAGGGACCTGTGTCCCATAGTGTAGCGGTCCTGACCTGGTAGAATTACCTAGAATTTCAAAGCCATGACAAGGGTGGAATTCCTGTATAAAGGTGTCATAAAGAAAACTCAAAACCAGGATTATACTGGGGGGAAAATACCAAGATCAGTTTGCACCTTTATTCATTTTTTTTTTCTTTTTAAGAAAGTGTATATGGATAAATCTAACTTGATTTAAATAAATTTTACATGCTGAGATTTAAGGGCTTCAGTAAACTCAAATACCTGTGTAATTACTTTTTTAAAAAGCATGTTAAGCTCTTCAAGTTTTCATTTTCACCAATGGAAAAAGGATGGTTTTTCAGCTTTCTAGGATGCTTACACTGTTTCTGGTGTTGCTGTGTTTACTTGATAATTACACTGACCTGTATCTCCTCTGCTCTTTTACCAGTGTGGTATCTGTAGGCTAAACAAGGGAAGGAAGAAATAAATGGCTCACAGACTGACTTTCATCGAGCTAGGACACATGGCCTTACCCTTTGGCAGTGTCTCAGCTCNCATAGTGTAGCGGTCCTGACCTGGTAGAATTACCTAGAATTTCAAAGCCATGACAAGGGTGGAATTCCTGTATAAAGGTGTCATAAAGAAAACTCAAAACCAGGATTATACTGGGGGGAAAATACCAAGATCAGTTTGTACCTTTATTCATTTTTTTTTTCTTTTTAAGAAAGTGTGTATGGATAAATCTAACTTGATTTAAATAAATTTTACATGCTGAGATTTAAGGGCTTCAGTAAACTCAAATACCTGTGTAATTACTTTTTTTAAAAGCATGTTAAGCTCTTCAAGTTTTCATTTTCACCAATGGAAAAAGGATGGTTTTTCAGCTTTCTAGGATGCTTACACTGTTTCTGGTGTTGCTGTGTTTACTTGATAATTACACTGACCTGTATCTCCTCTGCTCTTTTACCAGTGTGGTATCTGTAGGCTAAACAAGGGAAGGAAGAAATAAATGGCTCACAGACTGACTTTCATCGAGCTAGGACACATGGCCTTACCCTTTGGCAGTGTCTCAGCTCAGTTACTTCGCCTTCCCTAATGCTGTAAAATGGGCTCAAACAGCTACCTTTTGGCCTGCTCCAAAGATTATGGCACAGGGTATCTGCACAATTGTGGTACTATAATGAAATGAATGATGATCAAACTCATGTTTTCTGATTTCACAGGCTTCAAAAAACCGCTCCCTC
>SJYW01007986.1:0-43726 GCA_006410735.1 Raphicerus campestris | reverse complement strand
GTCCAAAAGGGAAGGGGTTATATCCCCCGAGAGGCCGCAGTGGACAAGGTCCTCACACCGCTGCAGGAGAGAAGCTTCTGGTTTCTCTCGAGTTGCGGCGGCGTCCTCTCCAGATACAAAGGGGATGCCAAGGACCCGCCTCTGTGGCCTCAGGTGAGGCCAGTCTCCTTGCGAGTTGTGAGGTGCCTCTGGGGATCCCTCCCCACTCGTCGCCGGGGCCTCAGTCCTCGTTTGGTGCCGAGGCCGGAAGCTGATCTTGCCTCGCCTGTGCTGACATAGGTGTTGGGGTTCCCCTGGAGCCCCCAGAGTGGAGTCAGGCCTCGTCTCACCTGGAGACATGTATGGCCGCATTCCTCCCCAGATGCAGCAGCAGTGTCTGGCTTCTTGTCGAGCGGACATAGGGATCTGTGGCTTGCACTAGACTAACCCCAGGGCTGTCACATGTGCCAGTGTGTCAGGTTTGGAGCCTCTGAGTGACTGTCGACGCAGTACAGGGGAGTTAGCTTCATGTGGAGTGGACGAGGATTTGGGGGCGTGGGAAATGGTGACCGGATTCCTGAGGCTCCTCCCGACTCTCCTGGTGTGAGCGCCACATATTGGGATGCCAGGGGAGCACCTGGAGCCCTTCCCAATGGAGCAGGGAAAGGGCCACTCATCTGGAGCTGTGCAGGGGTAAACGGGGCTCCTCTTGAGTTGCGGCGGGACACTTGGGGTTCCTCTCGAGGGGGGACAGGTGGGGCTAGGAACTTCTTAGGTCACAGCAAGGGTGTGAAGGAGTGTTTCAAGGGTTCCATGAGGGAAGGGGGGATTTCTACCGAGACGCTGCACCGGACAAGGGCCTCACCCCGCCTGCAGGGGAGAAAATTCTGTTTTTTCTCGAGTTGCGTCGGGATCCAATAGAGTTACGACGGGGACCACAGAGACCCGCCCCGGGGCCTCAGGAGAGGCCAGTCTCCATGCGAGTTTTGAGGCGCCTCTGGGGATTCCTCCCCATTCGTCTCCAGGTCCTCAGTCCTCGTCTATTGCTGAGGGCAGAGCCTGAGCTTGCCTCACCCGTGCTGACATAGGTCTTGGGGTTCCCCTGGAGCCCCCTCAGGGGAGTCAAGCCTCATCTCGCATGGAGACTTGCATGGACGCTTTCCTCCCCTGCTGCATCAGCAGTATCCCACTCCCCATAAAGCAGACACGGGGATCTCTCCCTTGACCTGGAGGTACCCCAGGGCTGTCACACATGCCAGTGTGTCGGGAGTCAAGCCTCGGGGTGACAATTGAGGCAGTGGAGGGCATTCAGTTGCATTTGGAATGGACGAGGCATTTGGGGTCTTGGGAATGGTGGCCCGAATCATGAGGCCCCTCCCGACTCTCCTGGAGTGAGAGCCTCCTCTTGGGATGGGAGGGGAGCGCCGGGAACCCTTTCCGATGGAGCAGGGAAAGGGCCCCACATCTGGAGCTGAGCAGGGGAAAACGGAGCTCCTCTTGAGTTGCTCGGGACCCTCGGGGTTTCTCTCGAGTGGGGACAGGTGGGGCGGGGAACTTCTTGGGTCACAGCAAGGGTGTGAAGGAGCCTTTTGCGGTCCAAGAGGGAAGCCGTGGTTTCCCCCGAGATGCTGCAGTGGACAAGGACCTCACCCTGTCTGCAGGGAAGAAGCATCTGGTTTTTCTTGAGTTGCGGTGGGGTCCTCTCCAGTTTCGACAGAGAACCCAGGGACCCGCCCATGTGGCCACAGAAGAGGCCAGTCCTTGTGCGAGTTTCGAGGCGCCACTGGGGATTCCTCCTCAGTCGTCCCCGTCCTCGTGTGTTGCTGAGGTCTGAGCCTGAGGTTGCCTAGCCCATTCTGACATAGGTCTTGGGGTTCCCCTGGAACACCCACAGGGGAGTCAGGCCACATCTTGCCTGGAGACGTGCACGGCCACTTTCCTTCCAAGCTGCAGCAGCCGTATACGTCTCCACATCGAGCGGACACANGCTGAGGTCTGAGCCTGAGGTTGCCTAGCCCATTCTGACATAGGTCTTGGGGTTCCCCTGGAACACCCACAGGGGAGTCAGGCCACATCTTGCCTGGAGACGTGCACGGCCACTTTCCTTCCAAGCTGCAGCAGCCGTATACGTCTCCACATCGAGCGGACACAGGGATCTGTGGCTTGCCCTTGAGGGACCCCAGGGCTGTCCCACGTTCCAGTGTGTGAGGAGTCAAGCCTCGGGGTGACAGTCGAGGCAGTGCAGGGGAGTCAGGTGCATCTGGAGTGGACGAGGCCTTTGGGTGTTTTGGGAATGTTGGCCTGAACCAAGTGTCTCCTCCCAACTCTCCTGGTGCGTGCAGCTCCTCTTGGGATGCAAGTGGAGGGCCGGGAAGCCTTTCCCAACGGAGCAGGGAAAGGGCCCCTCATCTGGAGCTGAGCAGCAGAAAACGGGGCTCCTCTTGAGTCACGCCTTGACCCTCGAGGTTCCTCTCGTGTGGGGACACGTGGGGCGGGGAACTTCTTGGGTCACAGCAAGGGTGTGAAGAAGCCTTTCACTGTCCAAGAGGGAAGGGGTGATTTCCCCCGAAATGCTGCAGCGGACAAAGGCCTCACCCTGCCTGCAGGAGAGAAGCTTCTGGTTTTTCTCCAGGTGTGGCAAGGTCCTCACGAGTTATGTCGCGGATCCCAGGGACTCACCCCTGTGTCCTCAGGAGAGGGCAGTCTCCACGCGAGTTGCGAGGCGCCTTGGGAATTCCTGCCCAGTCGTCTCAGGTCATCAGTCCTCATCTGGTGCTGAGGCCAGAGCCTGAGCTTGCTTCGCCCATGCTGACATAGGTCTTGGGGTTCCCCTGGAGCCCCCACAGGGGAGTCAGGCCTCGTCTCGCCTGGAGACGTGCAAGGCCGCTTTCCTCCCCAGATGCAGCAGCAGTGTCTGGCTCCCCTGTTGATGGGCACAGGGATCTGTGGCTTGACCTCGAGGTACCCCAGGGCTTTCACATGTGCCAGTGTGTCAGGAGTCAAGCCTCGGGTGACAATTGAGGCAGTGCTGATAGTCAGGTTCATTTGGAGTGGACGAAGCATTTGGGGTTTGGGGGAATGGTGGCGCGACCCCTGACTCTCCTCTCTACGTTCCTGGTGCGAGTGCCTCCTCTTGGGATGTGAGGGGAGGGCCGCGAATCTTTTCCCGATGGAGCAAGGAAAGGGCCCCTCATCTGGAGCTGAGCAGGTGAAGACTGGGCTCCTCTTGAGTCGTGGAGGAACCGTTCGGGTTCCTCTCGAGTGGGGGCAGGTTAGAAGGGGAACTTTTTGGGTCACAGCAAGGGTGTGAAGGAGCCTTTCTAGGTCCAGGGGGAAGGGTTGACTTCAATGAGACACCACAGCGGACAAGGGGCTCACCCTGCATGCAGGGGAGAAGCTTCTGGCTTTCCACGAGTTGGGGCGGGGTCCTTTCAAGTTACGACGAGGACGCCAGGGACCCACTCTTTGGCCTCAGGAGAGGTCAGTCTCTGAGTGAGTTGTGAGGCGCCTCTGGGGATTCCTCCCCCATCGACGCCGGGTCATCAGTCCTCTTCTGGTCCTGAGGCTGGAGCCTGAACTTGCCTCACCCGTGCTGACATAGGCCTTGGGGTTCAACTGGAGCCCCCACAGGGGAGTCAGGCCTCATCTCACCTGGAGCCGTGCAAGGCTGATTTCCTCCCCAGCTGCAGCAGCAGTGTCCCGCTCCCTGTCCCGCGGACACACGGATCTGTGTCTTGCCCACGAGGTACCCTGGGCTGTCACACGTACCAGTGTGTTGGGTTGAGCCTCGGGGTGACAGTCGAGGCAGTGCAGGGCAGTCAGTGGCATCTGGAGTGGACAAGGCATATGTGGGTCTTGGGGAATGGTTGCCTGACCCTGAGGCTCCTCCAGACTCTCCTGGTGTGAGCGCCTCCTCTCAGGATGCGAGGGGAGCGCCGGGAACCCTTTCCTGATGCAGCAGGTAAAGGACCCCTCATCTGGAGCTGAGCAGGGGAAAACGTGGCCTCTCGTGAGTCGCAGCAGGACCCTCGGGGTTTTTCTTGAGTGGGGACGGGAGGGGCGGGGAACTTCTTGGGTCACAGCAAAGATGTGAATGAGCCTTTCAAGTTCCAAGTGGGAAGGGGTGATTTCCCCTGAGACGCCGCAGTGGACAAGGTCTTCCCCCCCTTGCAGGGTAGAAGCTTCGGTTTTTCTCGAGTTTTGGCGGGGTCCTCTCGAGTTACGACGGGGACCACGGGGACCCGCCCCTTTGGCCTCAGGAGAGGCCAGTTTCTGTGCGAGTTGCGAGGAGCCTCTGGGAATTCCTCCCCCGTCGTCTCAGGTCCTCAGTCCTCATTTGGTGCTGAGGCCTGAGGCTGAGCTTGCTTAGCTCACGCTGACATAGATGTTGGGGTTCCCCTGGAGCCCCCACAGGGGAATCAGGGCTCATCTCGCCTGGAGACGTGCATGGCCGCTTTCCTCCTCAGCTGCAGCAGCAGTGTCCTGCTCCCTCTCGAGCGGAGACAGGGATCGGTGGCTTGTCCTCGAGGTACCCCAGGGCTGTCACACATGCCAGTGTGTCAGGAGTTGAGCCTCGGGGTGACAGTCGAGGCAGTGCAGATAGTCAGGCTCATCTGGAGTGGACGAGGCATTTGGGGGTCTCATGGAATGGTGGCCTGACCCCTAGGCTCCTCCAACTCTCCTCGCTCAAGCGCCACCTCTCGGGATGTGATGTGAGAGCCAGGAACCCTTTCCCAAAGGGACAGGGAAAGGACCCGTCATCTGGAGCTGAGCAAGGGAAAACGGGGCTCCTCTTGAGTCCTGACAGGACCCTCGGGGCTCCTCTCGAGTGTGGACGGGTGGGGCGGGGAACCTCTTGATTCACAGCAAGGGTGTGAAGAAACCTTTTGAAGTCCAAGAGCGAAGGGGCGATTTCCCCTGAGATGCCGCAGTGGACACGGGCCTCACCCTGCCTGCATGGGAGAAGCTTCTGGTTTTTCTCGCGTTGCGGTGGGGTCCTTTCGAGTTACGACGGGAACCCCAAGGACCTGCTCCTCTGGCCTCAGGAGAGGCCTGTCTTCGTGCCAGTTTTGAGGCGCCTCTGGGGAGTCCTCCCCAGTCGTCCCGGGTCCTCAGTCCTCGTGTGGTGCTGAGGTCGGAGCCTGAGGTTGCCCCGCCCATTCTGGCATAGGTCTTGGGTTTCCCCTGGAGCCCCCACAGGTAATTCAGGCCTCATCTCGCCTGGAGACATGCACGGCCGCTTACCTTCCAAGCTGCAGCAGTAGTATACGGCTCCCGTCGAGAGGACACAGGGATGTGTGGCCTGCCTTCGAGGTACCCCAGGGCTGTCACAGGTGCCAGTGTGTCGGGAGTCGAGCCTCGGGGTGACAGTCGAGGCAGTGCAGGGGAGTCAGGTGCCTCGGGAGTGGATGAGGCATTTGGGTGTCTTGGGGAATGGTGGCCCGAAACCTGAAGCTGCTCTCGACTCTCCTGGTGGGAGCTCCTCCTCTTGCGATGTGAGGAGAGTGCCGGGAACCCTTTCCTGAAGGAGCAGGGAAAGGGCCCCTCATCTGAAGCTGTGCAGGGGTAAAACGGGCCTCCTCGTGGGTTACGGCGGGACACTTGGGGTTCCTTTCGAGGGGGGACAGGTGGGGCTAGGAACTTCTTAGGTCACAGCAAGGGTGTGAAGGAGCGTTTCAAGGTCCACGAGGGAAGGGGGGATTTCTACCGAGACGCCGCACCGGACAAGGGCCTCACCCCACCTGCAGGGGAGAAAATTCTGGTTTTTCTCAAGTTGCGTCGGGATCCAATAGAGTTACGACGGGGACTACAGAGACCCGCCCCGGGGCCTCAGGAGAGGCCAGTCTCCATGCGAATTTCGAGGCGCCTCTGGGGATTCCTCCCCATTCGTCGCCGGGTCCTCAGTCCTTCTCTGGTGCTGAAACCTGAGACTGAGCTTGCATCGCCCGTGCTGACATAGGACTTGGGGTTCACCTGGAGCCCCCACAGGGGAGTCAGGCCTCGTCTCACCTTGGGATGTGCATGGGCGGTTTCCTCCCCAGCTGCAGCAGCAGTGTCCGGCTCCCCGTCGTGCACACACATGTATCTGTTGCTTGCACTCGAGGTATCCCAGGTCTGTCACAGGTGCCAGTGTGTTGGGAGTCGAGCCTTGGGGTGACAGCCCCGCCAGTGCAGAGCAGTCAGATGCATCTAGAGTGGACAAGATATTTGGGGGTCTTGGGGAATGGTGGCTCGACCCCTGAGGCTCCTCCTGAGTATCCTGGTTCAAGCTCCTCCTCTTGGGATGCGTGATGAGCGCAGGAAAGCCTTTCCCGATGGAGCAGGGAAATGGCTTCTCATCTGGAGCTGAGCAGGGGAAAATGGAGCTCCTCTTGAGTCATGCCGAGACCCTCAGGGTTCCTCTGGAGTGGAGACGGGTCGGGTGGAAACTTCTTGTGTCACAGCACGGGTGTGAAGGAGCCTTTCGAGGTCCAAGATGGAAGTGGTGATTTCCCCCAAGACGCCACAGCGGACAAGAACCTCACCCCGCCTCCAGGGGAGAAACTTCTGGTTTTTCTCTAGTTGCGGCGGGGTCCTCTTGAGTTAAATCAGGTACCTATGGGAGTTGACCCTGTGGCTTAGGAGAGGCCAGTCTCTGTGTGAGTTGCAAGACGCCTCTGAAGATTCCTCCCCAGTCGTCTCCGGGTCCTCAGTCTTTCTCTGGTGCTGAAATCTGAGACTGAGCTTGACTCACCTGTTCTGACATAGTACGTGGTGTTTCCCTGGAGCCCCTATAGGGGAGTCAGGGCTTGTCTCGCCTGGAGACGTGCACTGGCGCTTTCCTCCCCAACTGCAGCAGCAGTGTCCGGCTCCCTGTTGAGTGCACACAGGGATCTGACGTTTGCAATTGAGATACCCCGGGGCTGTCACACGTGCAAGTTTGTCGTGAGGCAGTGCAGGGCAGTCAGGTTCATCTGGAGTGGATGAGGCATTTGGGGGTCTTGGGGAATGTTGGCCCGACCCAAGAGTCTCCTCCCAACTCTCCTGGTGCAAGCGCCTCCTCTTGGGATTTGAGGGGAGCGCCGGGAAACCTTTCCCGAAGGAGCAGGGAAAGGACCCCGCATCTGCAGCTGAGCAGTGGAAAACGGGGATCCTCTTGAGTCGCGCCTGGACCCTCTGATTTCCTCTCATGTGGGGACGCGTGGGGTGGGGAACTTCTTGGGTCACATCAAGGGTGTGAAGAAGCCTTTCCCAATTCAAGAGGGAAGGGGTGATTTCCCCCGAAACGTCGCAGCGGACAAAGGCCTCACCCCGCCAGCAGGAGAGAAGCTTCTGGTTTTTCTCCCGGTACGGCAGGGTCCTCACGAGTTATTTCGGAGATCCCAGGGACTCGCCCCTGTGGCCTCAGGAGAGGCCAGTCTCCATGCGAGTTGCCAGGCACCTCTGGGAATTCCTCCCCAGTCGTCTCAGGTCGTCAGTCCTCCTCTGGTGCTGAGGCTGGAGCCTGAGCTTGCTTCGCCCGTGCTGACATAGGTCTTGGGGTTCCCCTGGAGCCCCCACATGGGAGTCAAGCCTCGTCTTGCCTGGAGATGTGCACGGCCAATTTCCTCCCAGGCTGCAGCAGCAGTGTCTGGCTCCCTGTCAAGCGGACACAGGGATCTGTGGCTATCCCTCGAGGTACCCCAGGGGTGTCACACGTGCCAGTGTGTCAGCAGTCGAGCCTCAGGGTGACAGTCGAAGCAGTGCAGATAGTCAGGTTCATCTGGAGTGGACAAGGCATTTGGGGTCTTCGGTAATGTTGGCCTGACCCCTGAGGCTCCTCCCGACTCTCCTGGTGCAAGCGCGTCCTCTTGGGATTCAAAGGGAGGGCCGGGAACCTTTTCCGGATGGAGCAGGGAATGGGACCCTCATCTGGAGCTTAGCAGGTGAAAACGGGGCTCCTGTTGAGTCGCGGTGGGACCCTCGGGGTTCCTCTCCAGTGAGGACAGGTTGGACGGGGAACTTCTTGGGTCACAGCAAGGGTGTGATGTAGCCTTTTGAGGTCCAAGAGGGAAGGGGTGCTTTCCCCCGAGTTGCCCCAGTGGACAAGAACCTCACCCTGACTGCAGGGGAGAAGCTTCTGGTTTCTCTCGAGTTGTGGTGGGGTCCTCTCGAGTTATGATGGGGACCTTGGGACCCGCACCTGTGGCCTCAGGAGAGGCCAGTCTCCACGCGAGTTGCGAGGCGCCTCTGGGTATTCCTCCCCAGTTGTTGCCAGGTCCTCAGTCCTCGTCTGGTGCTGAGGCTGGAGCCTGAATTTTCCTTGCACGTGCTGACAAAATCTTGGGGTTTCTCTGGAGCCCCCCAGGGGATTCAGGCCTTGTCTCAGCTGGAGACGTGCACGATGGTTTCCACACCAGCTGCAGCTGCAGTGTCCGGCACCCCGTCGAGCGTACACAGGGATCTGTGGCTTGCCCTTGAGGTACCCCAGGGCTGTTACACGTGCCAGTGTATCAGGAGACGAGTCTCAGGGTGACAGTCGAACAGTGCAAGGCAATCAGTTTCATCCGAAGTGGACCAGGAATTTGAGGGTCTTGGGGAATTGTGGACCGGCCCATAGCCTCCGCGTGACTCTATTGGTGCAAGCACCTCACCTTCTGAGGGGAGTGCCCGGAAACCTTTCCTGATGGAGTAGGCAAAGGAACACTCATCTGGAGCTGAGCAGGGGAAAACGGTGCTCCTCTTGAGTCACAGAAAAACGCTAGGGGTTCCTCTCAAGTGGGTACGGGTGGGGCGAGGAACTTCTTGGGTCACAGCAAGGGTGTGAGGGAGATTTTTTGAGGTCCATGTGGGAAAGTGTGAATTCCTCTAACGCCTCAGTGGGCAAAGGCCTCACCCCACATGCAGGGGAGAAGCTTTTGGTTTTTCACAGTTGCGCCTGGATCCTCTCAAGTTACAATGGGGACACCAGGGACCCGCCCACGTAAACTCAAGCCAGGCCATTCTCTGAGCGAATTGCGATGTGCCTCTGGGGATTCCTCTTCTGTCGTCACTGGATCTTCAGTCCTCCTCTGGTGCTGAGGCCAGAGCCTGAGCTTGCCTTGCCAGTGCTGACATATGTCTTGGGGTTCCCTTGGAGCCCCCACAGGGGAGTCAGGCAACGTCTCGCCTGGAGATGTGCACAGCCACTTTCCTCGTCAGCTGCAGCAGCAGTGTCCAGCTCACCATCAAGAGGACACAGGGATCTGTGGCTTGCCATTTAGATACTCCAGGGCTGTAACATGTGCCAGTGTGTCGGGACTCGAGCCTTGGGGTGACAGTCGAGGCAGTGCAGGGCAGTCAGGTTCATCTGGAGTGGATGAGGCATTTGGGGGTCATGTGAAAATGTATCCCGACCCCTGAGGCTCCTCCCGACTCCCTGGTGTAAGTACCTCCTCTGGGATGTGAGGGGAGCGCCGGGAACCCTTTCCCGACGGAGCAGGGAAAGGGCCCCTCATCTGGAGCTGAGCAGAGGAAAACGGGGCTCCTTTGAATCATGGCGGGACCCTCGGGGTTCCTCTCAAGTGTGGAAGGGTGGGGCGGGGAACTTCTTGGGTCACAGCAAGAGAGTGAAGGAGCCTTTGAAGGTCAAAAATGGAAGGTGTGATTTCCCCTGAGACTCCGCAGTGGAGAAGGGCCTCACCCCGCCTGCAGGGGAGAAGCTTCTGGTTTTTGTGGAGTTGGGGCGGGGTCCACTCGAGTTACGACGGGGACCCCAGGGACCCGCCCCCGTGGCCTCAGGAGAGGCCAGTCTCGGTGTGAGTTGCGAGGCAACTCTGGGGTTTCCTCCCCAGTCATTTCCGGTCCTCATTCCCCATCTGGTGCTGAGGCTGGAGCCTCAGTGTGCCTCGCCAATGCTGACATAGGTCTTGGGGTTCCCCTGGAGCCCCCACAGAAGAGTCAGGCCTCGTCTCGCCTGGAGACGTGCACGGCCGCATTCCTCTGCAGCTGCAGCAGCAGTGTCCGGCTCCCCGTCGAGCAGACACAGGGATCTGTGGCTTGCCCTCGAGGTACCCCAAGGCTGTCACACATGCCAGTGTGCCGGTAGTCGAGCCTCGGTGTGACAATCGAGGCCGTGCAGGGCAGTCAGCTGCATCTGGTGTGGACGAGGCATTTGGGTGTCTTGGGGAATGGGGGCCCGACCCCTGAGGGTCCTCCCGACTCTCCTGGTGGGAGGGAAATGCCAGGAACCCTTTCCAAGGTAGCAGGGAATGGGCCCCTCATTTGGAGCTGAGCAGGGCTAATCGGGACTCCTCTTGATTTGCAGCCGGACCCTAGGTGTACCTCTCAAGTTGGGCCGGCAGGGGCTGGGAACATCTTGGGTCACAGCAAGGGTTGAATGAGACTTTCGAGGTCCAAGAGGGAAGGGGTTTTTTCCCCCAAGACGCTACAGCAGACAAGGGCCCCACCCTGCCTGCAGGGGAGAAGCTTCTAGTTTTTCTCTAGTTGTGGCAGGGTCCTTTCGAGTTACATCGGGGACCTCAGAGACCCTCCACTGTGGCCTCAGGAGAAGCCAGTCTCCGTGCGACTTGTAAGGCATTTCTGGGGATTCCTCCTCAGTCGTCGCCTGGTCCTCCCTTCTCGTCAGTAGTTGAGGCCAGAGCCTGAGCTTGTCTCGCCCGTGCTGACATAGGTCTTGAGGTTCCCCTGGAGCCCAACAGGGGACCCAGGCCTCTTCTCGCCTGGAGACTTGAACGTCCACTTTCCTCCCCGGCTGCAGCAGCAGTGTCCCATTCCCCGTCAAGTGGACACAGTGATCTGTGGCTTGCCCTCGAGGTACCCCAGGTCTGTCACGCTTGCCAGTGTGTCTGGAGTCGAGCCTCAGGGTGACAGTCGAGGCAGTGCAGGGCAGTCAGCTGCATCTGGAGTGGACAAGGCATTTGGGGGTCTTGGGGAATGGTGGCCCGAACTCTGAGGCTCCTCCCAAAGCTCCTGGTGCGAGCACCTCCTCTTGGGATGTGAGGGGAGCTCCGGGAACCCTTTTCCGGTGGACCAGGGAAAGGGCCACTCATCTGGAGCTTAGCAGGGGAAAACGGGGCTCCTCTTGAGTTGGGGCAGAACCCTCGGTGTTCCTCTCAAGTGGGGAGGGGTGGGGTGGGGAACTTCTTGGATCACAGCAAGGGTGTGAAGGAGCCTTTCCAGGTCAAAGAGGGAAGGGGGGATTTCCCCCTGGACTCCACAGTGGACAAGGGCCTCACCCTGCCTTCAGAGTTTAAGCATCTGTTTTTTCTCCAGTTGCAGCGTTGTCTTCTTGAGTTACGACAGGGACCCCAGGGAACCGCTCCTGTGGCCTCAGGAGAGACAAGTCTCTGTGCAAGGTGCCAGGCGCCTCTGGGGATTCCTCCCAGGTCATCGCCGGGTCCTCAGTCCTCGTCTGGTGCTGAGGCTGAAGCCTGAGCTTGCCTCACCCATGCTGACATAGGACTTGCAGTTCCCCTGAAGCCCCCTCAGTGGAGTCAGGCCTCGTCTCGCCTGGAATCGTGCACATCTGCTTTCTTCCCCAGATGCAGCAGCAGTGTCCGGCTCCCCATCGACTGGACAGAGGGATCAGTGGCTTCCCTTCGAGGTACCCCAGGGCTGTCACACATGCCAGTGTCTCGGGAGTTGAGACCCGGGGTGACAGTCGAGGCAGTGCAGGGCACTCAGGTGCATCTGGAGTGGATGAGGCATTTGGGGGTCTCGGGGAATGGTGGCCCAATGCCTGAGGCTCCACCCGACGCTCCTCGTGTGAGCGCCTCCTCTTGGGATGCAAGGGGAGCGCCAGGAAGCCTTTCCCGACAGAACAGGTAAAGGGCCCCTCATCTGGAGCTGAGCAGGGGAAAACAGGGCTCCTCTTGGTTCGGGGTGGGACCGTCGGTGTTCCTCTCGAGTGGGGATGGGTGTGGCGGGGAACTTCATTCGTCACTGCAAGGGTGTGAAGGAGCCTTTCAAGGTCCAAGAGGGAAAGGGTGATTTCCCCTGAGATGCCACAGCGGACAAGGGCCTCACCCCGACTGCAGGGGAGAATCTTCTGATTTTTCTCGAGTTGCCATGGGGTCCTCTCATGTTACAACGGGGACCCCAGAAACCCGCCCCTGTGGCCTCAGGAGAGGCCAGTTTCCTTTCGAGTTGCGAGGTGACTCTTGGAATTCCTCCCCAGTCATCGCTGGGTTCTCAGTCCTCGCTGGTGCTGAGGCTGGAGCATGAGCTTGCTTTGCCCGAGTTAAATTAGGTCTTGGGGTTCCCCTGGAGCCCCAACAGTGGAGTCAGGCCTCGTCTCACCTGGAGACGTGTACGGCCACTTTACTCCCCAGCTGCAGCAGCAGTGTACGGCTAACCGTCGAGCAGACACAGGGTTCTCTGGCTTGCCCTTGAGGTACCCCAGGGCTGTCACAGGTGCCAGTGTGTTGGGAGTCGAGCCTCGGGGTGACAGTCGAGGCAGTGCAGGGCAGTCAGGTGCATGTGGAGTGGACGAGGCATTTGGGGGTCTTAGGGAATGGTGGCCTGAACCCTGAGGTTCCTCCCGACTCTCCTGGTGCGAGCACCTCCTTTTGGGCTGCGAGGGGAGAGCTGGGAACCCTTTCCCAACGGAGCAGGGAAAGGGCCCCTCATCTGGAGATGAGCAGGGGAAAACGGGGCTCCTCTTGATTCATGGTGGGAAACTCGGGGTTCCTATCAATTGAGGACGGGTGGGGCGGGTAACTTGTTGGGTCACAGCAAGGGAGTGAAGGAGCCTTTCTAGGTCCAAGAGGGAGGGGTGATTTCCTCCGAGACACCTTAGCGGACAAGGGCCTCACCCCAACTGCAGGGGAGAAGCTTCGGGGTTTCCTCGAGTTGCGGCTTGAACCCCAGGGACCCGCCCCTGTGGCCTCAGGAGAGGCCAGTCTCTGTGCGAGTTGAGAGGCGCCTCTGGGGAATCCTTCCCAGTCATCTCCGGGTCCTCAGTCCTCGTCTGGTGCTGAGCCCGGAGCCTGAGCTTGCCTAGCCCATGCTGACATAGGTCTTGGGATTTCCCTGGAGCCCCCACAGAGGAGTCAGTCCTCGTCTTGCCTGGAGACGTGCATGGCCGCTTTCCTCCCCAGCTGCAGCAGCAGTGTCCGGCTCCCGTTGAGTGGACACAGGGATCTGTGGCTTGCCCTCGAGGTACCCCAGCCTGTCACATGTACCAGTGTGTCGGGAGTCGAGCCACGGGGTGACAGTGGAGGCAGTGCAGGGCAGTCACATTCATCAGGAGTGAATGAGGCATTTGGGGGTCTTGTGGAATGGTGGCCTGTTGGGGGCCAGCATGAGGAACTCCGCCCATGGCAAAGGTCATGAGGAAGGGGGCTTTGGTATGTGCAAAGGCGTGATGAAGCCTCAGGAAATTCCCCCGCTCCCGAGTATCTAACCCCAAAACCAGAGTCTGTCCTGTACTCTCACCTAGGGGGAGCTCTCCCCCATAACTGTTTCTCTACGAGAAGGAGTAAATGTGCAGCTCCAAGGCAGTAAAAATTCCTAGGCATGACTAGAGTGTTTCAACTTACTGGACTCCTCTGAAGGTTATCTAGCCTGCCTGTATATGTTCCTCCGGCCACAGCAGCCCTCAATCATGAGAGGCATGGGATGTTTTGACTTACTAAAGGCAAAATTCTTGTGGAAAGTTAGAAATTATTAGTATAGTGGGTTGGTTGGGAATTATATTGATAAAGGGTTTCTTCATTTGTTGTGTCAATAATTGCTGCTAATTCCCTGAGCTAGGTGGGACAAGAGCATCTCAGGTTAAACCTCTCTGCTCTGCGGACACATGATTGTTTGCTACCTCTCAACCATAAACAGCACAGAGTTTTGGAGTATTCTGAGAATCTTAATTAACATAGGACTTTCTCTTGTTGTTGAGTCAATGATTGCCACCAAGGTACCTGAGAATATATTAAGATATTTAGTATATAGAAAAGGAAATATAGTAGTTTTGTTGGTGTTAGCAATACTAGACTTTTTGAGTTAATGAATTTTCTCTCTTGTAATAGATCACTGTGCTTTGTTATAAATCACTGTGTCCTTGCTATGTAAAAATGTAACTTTGTCACTATCTTAAGACTGGGTAAATCTTAGGAGGAACATTGGTGGGAGGATTTTCATTTGTTGAACTGATGTTTGTTGCTGGAACCTTCATGTTCCCTGCCCTTATGATGAGTATAGTTAATATTTGAGCATGTGGGAGAGATGAGTATAATAGGAGAAATGAGTGTTGACCTTTGGGCATATAGGAGAGATGGGTGTTGGCCTTTGGGTTAGATCATGTTAACCTTGGGTTGAATGGATTCCTTTCTTGACTGTGGCTCGCTGCACCCTCACCCTATAGAAATGCAGCTTTGTTTGGAGGGTGGTGCTTGGTTTGAGGAGGAACACCCTTGGAAAAAAAATGGGTTTGAAGAGAGGGTTGTAAATGTCGGCAGGCAGAGATGGCTTGAAGATGATGTGAAACCCCTAGAACTTTTTTTGTAAAGCACCTGATTTTGATAAGGTCAGGACTGCTGACCCCCGCATGACTCTGTATTCATCCCTATATGTAACAAAAGGTATATAAGCAACCCCCAAAATAAAGAAATCGGATCAGTTCCGGGATCAGTTCCAGAAAGACTGATTCCCTCATGTTGCTTCTTTCTGCTCCCCAATTTTCTGGCTGAATTCTCATCTGGAGCGTGGGTGCCCACCATAAATATGGTGCAAATTCCTTGTCTGGAATTTTATTGGTACCCCACATAACCCAAGCTATTCAGCCCTTCTCTCTCTCTTACTATTTTCAGGTCGAATTCCCATCTGGTGCATAGGACCCACCAAGCCTACTAATTCTGCCTGGGCTTCTAAGATCGGACAGGGGGAGGGGTGCCTCAGTGCCTTCTCTCCTTCGGGAGAACGGGAAGATGCCTGTGGCCTACGTAGGTGGTGATTGGCACCCTGTGTTAACTAAGTTATTCAGCCTCTTTTTCTCCACTAAATTCCTAGTCCCTCTCTATCTGTAATTAAAAAAGTTTTTCCTAGGATGCCGATTCCGTCCCCACCTTCGAATCACCCTGGATCCACTGGGGCTGGACCCTGGAAGTGGCCCGACACCTGAGGCTCCTCCTGACTATCCGGGAGTGAGTGCCTCCTCTTGGGATGCGATGGGAGCTCCGGGAACCCTTTCCCGATGGAGCAGGGAATGGGCCCCTCATCTGTAGCTGATCAGGGGAAAACGGGGTCGTCTTGAGTCGTGGCAGGACCCTCGGGGTTCCTTTTGCATAGGGACGGTTGAGACGGGGAACTTCCCAGGTCACAGCAATGGGTGTGAAGGAAATTTTCGAGGTTGAAGAGGGAAGGGGTGTTTACCCCCGATATGACCCAGTGAACAAAGGCCACACCCCACCTGCAGGGGAGAAGCTTCTGGCTTTTCTTGAGTTGCGGAGGGGTCCTCTTGAGTTACGAAAGGGGAACCCAGGGACACGCCCCTGTGGATTCAGGAGAAGCCAGTCTTGGTGCCAGTTGCGAGGCGCCTCTGGGGATTCCTCCACAGTCATCACTGGGTCCTCAGTCCTCCTCTGGTGCTGAGTCTGGAGCCTGAGCTTGCCTCGCTTGTTCTGACATAGGTGTTCGGGTTTTCCTGGAACCCCGACAGGGGAGTCAGGCTTCATCTCGCCTGGAGACATGCACGGCTGCTTTCTCCCCAGCTGCAGCAGAAATGTACAGCTACCCAGTGAGCGTACACAGGGATCTGTGGTTTGCCCTCGAGGTACCCCATGGATGACACACATACCAGTGTGTCGGGAGTCGAGCCTCGGGGTGACAGTCGAGGCAGTGCAGGGCAGTCAGCTTCATCTGGAGTGGTTGAGACATTTGCAGGTCTTGGGGAATGGAGACCAGACCCCTGAGGCTCTTCCAGAAACTTCTGGTGTGAGCGCCTCCACTTGGGATGCGAGGGGAGCGCCGGGATACCTTTCCCATCGGAGCAGGTAAAGGGCCCCTCATCTAGAGCTGAGCAGGGGAAATCGGGGCTGCTCTAGAGTCATGGCGGGACACTCGGGGTTCCTCTCCAGTGAGGTTGGGTGGGGCGGGAACTTCTTGGGTCACAGCAAGGGTGTGAAGGAGCCTTTCAAGGTTCAAGAGTGAAGGGGTGATTTCCCCCGAGACGCCGCAACAGATAAGGGCCTCACCCCGTCTGCAGGGGAGAAGCCTCTGATTTCTCTCGAGTTGCGGCCGGATCCTCTCAAGTTACGAAGGGGACCACAGGGACCCGCCCCTGTGGCCTCAGGAGAGGCCAATCTCCCTGCGAGTTGTCAGGCGCCTTTGGAGAGTCCTCCCCAGTTGTAGCCAGATCCTCAGTCCTCGTCTGGTGCTGAGGCTGGAGCCTGAGCTTGCCTCGTCCATGCTGACATAGAACCTGGGGNGGTTCCTCCCGACTCTCCTGGTGCGAGCACCTCCTTTTGGGCTGCGAGGGGAGAGCTGGGAACCCTTTCCCAACGGAGCAGGGAAAGGGCCCCTCATCTGGAGATGAGCAGGGGAAAACGGGGCTCCTCTTGATTCATGGTGGGAAACTCGGGGTTCCTATCAATTGAGGACGGGTGGGGCGGGTAACTTGTTGGGTCACAGCAAGGGAGTGAAGGAGCCTTTCTAGGTCCAAGAGGGAGGGGTGATTTCCTCCGAGACACCTTAGCGGACAAGGGCCTCACCCCAACTGCAGGGGAGAAGCTTCGGGGTTTCCTCGAGTTGCGGCTTGAACCCCAGGGACCCGCCCCTGTGGCCTCAGGAGAGGCCAGTCTCTGTGCGAGTTGAGAGGCGCCTCTGGGGAATCCTTCCCAGTCATCTCCGGGTCCTCAGTCCTCGTCTGGTGCTGAGCCCGGAGCCTGAGCTTGCCTAGCCCATGCTGACATAGGTCTTGGGATTTCCCTGGAGCCCCCACAGAGGAGTCAGTCCTCGTCTTGCCTGGAGACGTGCATGGCCGCTTTCCTCCCCAGCTGCAGCAGCAGTGTCCGGCTCCCGTTGAGTGGACACAGGGATCTGTGGCTTGCCCTCGAGGTACCCCAGCCTGTCACATGTACCAGTGTGTCGGAAGTCGAGCCACGGGGTGACAGTGGAGGCAGTGCAGGGCAGTCACATTCATCAGGAGTGAATGAGGCATTTGGGGGTCTTGTGGAATGGTGGCCTGTTGGGGGCCAGCATGAGGAACTCCGCCCATGGCAAAGGTCATGAGGAAGGGGGCTTTGGTATGTGCAAAGGCGTGATGAAGCCTCAGGAAATTCCCCCGCTCCCGAGTATCTAACCCCAAAACCAGAGTCTGTCCTGTACTCTCACCTAGGGGGAGCTCTCCCCCATAACTGTTTCTCTACGAGAAGGAGTAAATGTGCAGCTCCAAGGCAGTAAAAATTCCTAGGCATGACTAGAGTGTTTCAACTTACTGGACTCCTCTGAAGGTTATCTAGCCTGCCTGTATATGTTCCTCCGGCCACAGCAGCCCTCAATCATGAGAGGCATGGGATGTTTTGACTTACTAAAGGCAAAATTCTTGTGGAAAGTTAGAAATTATTAGTATAGTGGGTTGGTTGGGAATTATATTGATAAAGGGTTTCTTCATTTGTTGTGTCAATAATTGCTGCTAATTCCCTGAGCTAGGTGGGACAAGAGCATCTCAGGTTAAACCTCTCTGCTCTGCGGACACATGATTGTTTGCTACCTCTCAACCATAAACAGCACAGAGTTTTGGAGTATTCTGAGAATCTTAATTAACATAGGACTTTCTCTTGTTGTTGAGTCAATGATTGCCACCAAGGTACCTGAGAATATATTAAGATATTTAGTATATAGAAAAGGAAATATAGTAGTTTTGTTGGTGTTAGCAATACTAGACTTTTTGAGTTAATGAATTTTCTCTCTTGTAATAGATCACTGTGCTTTGTTATAAATCACTGTGTCCTTGCTATGTAAAAATGTAACTTTGTCACTATCTTAAGACTGGGTAAATCTTAGGAGGAACATTGGTGGGAGGATTTTCATTTGTTGAACTGATGTTTGTTGCTGGAACCTTCATGTTCCCTGCCCTTATGATGAGTATAGTTAATATTTGAGCATGTGGGAGAGATGAGTATAATAGGAGAAATGAGTGTTGACCTTTGGGCATATAGGAGAGATGGGTGTTGGCCTTTGGGTTAGATCATGTTAACCTTGGGTTGAATGGATTCCTTTCTTGACTGTGGCTCGCTGCACCCTCACCCTATAGAAATGCAGCTTTGTTTGGAGGGTGGTGCTTGGTTTGAGGAGGAACACCCTTGGAAAAAAAATGGGTTTGAAGAGAGGGTTGTAAATGTCGGCAGGCAGAGATGGCTTGAAGATGATGTGAAACCCCTAGAACTTTTTTTGTAAAGCACCTGATTTTGATAAGGTCAGGACTGCTGACCCCCGCATGACTCTGTATTCATCCCTATATGTAACAAAAGGTATATAAGCAACCCCCAAAATAAAGAAATCGGATCAGTTCCGGGATCAGTTCCAGAAAGACTGATTCCCTCATGTTGCTTCTTTCTGCTCCCCAATTTTCTGGCTGAATTCTCATCTGGAGCGTGGGTGCCCACCATAAATATGGTGCAAATTCCTTGTCTGGAATTTTATTGGTACCCCACATAACCCAAGCTATTCAGCCCTTCTCTCTCTCTTACTATTTTCAGGTCGAATTCCCATCTGGTGCATAGGACCCACCAAGCCTACTAATTCTGCCTGGGCTTCTAAGATCGGACAGGGGGAGGGGTGCCTCAGTGCCTTCTCTCCTTCGGGAGAACGGGAAGATGCCTGTGGCCTACGTAGGTGGTGATTGGCACCCTGTGTTAACTAAGTTATTCAGCCTCTTTTTCTCCACTAAATTCCTAGTCCCTCTCTATCTGTAATTAAAAAAGTTTTTCCTAGGATGCCGATTCCGTCCCCACCTTCGAATCACCCTGGATCCACTGGGGCTGGACCCTGGAAGTGGCCCGACACCTGAGGCTCCTCCTGACTATCCGGGAGTGAGTGCCTCCTCTTGGGATGCGATGGGAGCTCCGGGAACCCTTTCCCGATGGAGCAGGGAATGGGCCCCTCATCTGTAGCTGATCAGGGGAAAACGGGGTCGTCTTGAGTCGTGGCAGGACCCTCGGGGTTCCTTTTGCATAGGGACGGTTGAGACGGGGAACTTCCCAGGTCACAGCAATGGGTGTGAAGGAAATTTTCGAGGTTGAAGAGGGAAGGGGTGTTTACCCCCGATATGACCCAGTGAACAAAGGCCACACCCCACCTGCAGGGGAGAAGCTTCTGGCTTTTCTTGAGTTGCGGAGGGGTCCTCTTGAGTTACGAAAGGGGAACCCAGGGACACGCCCCTGTGGATTCAGGAGAAGCCAGTCTTGGTGCCAGTTGCGAGGCGCCTCTGGGGATTCCTCCACAGTCATCACTGGGTCCTCAGTCCTCCTCTGGTGCTGAGTCTGGAGCCTGAGCTTGCCTCGCTTGTTCTGACATAGGTGTTCGGGTTTTCCTGGAACCCCGACAGGGGAGTCAGGCTTCATCTCGCCTGGAGACATGCACGGCTGCTTTCTCCCCAGCTGCAGCAGAAATGTACAGCTACCCAGTGAGCGTACACAGGGATCTGTGGTTTGCCCTCGAGGTACCCCATGGATGACACACATACCAGTGTGTCGGGAGTCGAGCCTCGGGGTGACAGTCGAGGCAGTGCAGGGCAGTCAGCTTCATCTGGAGTGGTTGAGACATTTGCAGGTCTTGGGGAATGGAGACCAGACCCCTGAGGCTCTTCCAGAAACTTCTGGTGTGAGCGCCTCCACTTGGGATGCGAGGGGAGCGCCGGGATACCTTTCCCATCGGAGCAGGTAAAGGGCCCCTCATCTAGAGCTGAGCAGGGGAAATCGGGGCTGCTCTAGAGTCATGGCGGGACACTCGGGGTTCCTCTCCAGTGAGGTTGGGTGGGGCGGGAACTTCTTGGGTCACAGCAAGGGTGTGAAGGAGCCTTTCAAGGTTCAAGAGTGAAGGGGTGATTTCCCCCGAGACGCCGCAACAGATAAGGGCCTCACCCCGTCTGCAGGGGAGAAGCCTCTGATTTCTCTCGAGTTGCGGCCGGATCCTCTCAAGTTACGAAGGGGACCACAGGGACCCGCCCCTGTGGCCTCAGGAGAGGCCAATCTCCCTGCGAGTTGTCAGGCGCCTTTGGAGAGTCCTCCCCAGTTGTAGCCAGATCCTCAGTCCTCGTCTGGTGCTGAGGCTGGAGCCTGAGCTTGCCTCGTCCATGCTGACATAGAACCTGGGGTTCCCATGGAGCCCCCACAGGAAAGTCAGGCCTCATCTCGCCTGGAGAAGTGCACGGCTGCTTTCTTCCCCAGCTACAGCAGCAGTGTCCGGCTCCCCGTCGAGTGGACACAGGGATCTGTGGCTTCTCCTCGAGGTAATCCAGGGATTAAACACTTGCCAGTATGTTGGGAGTCGAGCCTCGGGGTGACACTCGAGGCAGTGCAGGGCAGTCAGATGCATCAGTAGTGGACGAGGAATTTGGGGGTCTTGGGGAATGGTGGCCCAACCCCTGAGGCTCCTCCCAACTCTCCTGGTGCGAGTACCTCCTCTTGGGGTGCGAGTACCTCCTCTTGGGATGCAATCGGAGCACCGGCAACCCTTTCCCGATGGAGCAGGCAAAGCGCCCCTCATCTGGAGCCTAGCAGGGGAAAACGGGGTTCCTCTTGAGTCGCGGCAGGACCCTCAGGATTCCTCTCCAGTGGGGATGGGATAGGCGGGGAACTTCTTGGGTCACAGCAAGGATGTGAAGGAACCTTTCGAGGTCCAAGAGGGAAGGGTGGATTTCCCCTGAGATGCCGTGGTGGACAAGGGCCTCACCCTGCCTGCAGGGGATAAGCTTCTGGTTTTTTTCGAGTTACGTCGGGAACCCTAGGGACCCGCCCCAGTGGCCTCAGGAGAGGCCAGTCTCCGTGCGAGTTACTTCTGGGGTACCTCTCCAGTCGTCTCCGGGTCCTCAGTCCTCTTCTTGTGCTGAGGGCTGAGCCTGAGCTTGCCTCGCCCATGCTGACATAGCTGTTGGGGTTCCCCTGGAGCCCCGACAGGGGAGTCATGCCTCGTCTCGCCTGGAGAAGTGCAAGGCCGCTTTACTCCCCAGCTGCAGCAGCAGTGTCCGTCTCCCCGTGGAGCAGACACAGGGATCTGTGGCTTGCCCTCGAGTTACCCCAGGGCTATCACACGTAACAGTGTCCTGGGAGTCGAGTCTTGGGGTGACAGTCGAAGTAGTGCAGGGCAGTCAGGTACTGGTGTGGACGAGCCATTTGGGGGTCTTGGGGAATGATGGCCCGACCTCTGAGGCTCCGCCTGACTCTCCTGGTGCTAGCGCCTATATTAGGGATATGTGTGGAGCGCTGGGAACACTTTCCCGAAGGAGCAGGGTAAGGCCCCCTCATCTGGAGCTGAGCAGGGGAAAACAGGGCTCCTCTGGAATCATGGCAGGACTCTCGGGGTACCTCTCTTGTGGGGACGGGTGGGGCAGGGAACTTCTTGGGTCACAGCAAGTGAGTGTAGGAGCCTTTCAAGGTCCAAGACTGAAGGGGGGATTTCCACCAAGACCCCGAGGGAACAAGGGCCTCAACCCGCCTGCAGGGGAGAAGCTCCGGGTTTTTCTCGAGTTTTGGCGGGGTGTTCTCGAGTTATGACGGGGACCTCAGGGACCTGCTCCTGTGGCCTTAGGAGAGGCCAGTCTCCGTGCTAGTTGTGAGGCGTCTCTGGGGATTCCTCCCCATTCGTCACCGGATGCTCAGTCTTAAGTCTGGTGCTGAGGCCGGAGCCTGAGCTTGCCTCAACCATGCTGACATAGGTCTTGGGGTTCCCCTGGAGCCTCCACAGGGGCGACAGGCCACGTCTCACCTGGAGACGTGCATGGCCACTTTCCTCCCCAGAAGCAGCAGCAGTGTTTGGCTCACAGATGGGCGGACAAAGGGATCTGTGGCTTGCCCTCGGGGTACCCCAGGGCTGTCACACGTGCCAGTGTATAGGTAGTCGAGTCTCAGGGTGACTTTCTAGGCAGAGCTGGGCATTCAGGTTCATCTGCCATGGATGAGGCATTTGGGGGTCTTGTGGAATGGTGACCCAACCCCTGAGGCTCCTCATGACTCTTCTGGTGTGAGCACCTCCCCTTGGGATGTAAGGGGTGCGTCAGCATCCCTTTCCCGGCAGAGCAGGGAAAGGGCCCCTCATCTTGAGCTGAGCATTGGAAAACGAGGCTCCTCTTGAGTTGCGGTGGGACCCACGTGGTTCCTCTCGAGTGGGGAAATGTAAGGCGGGGAACTCTTGGGTCACAGCAAGTGTGTGAAGGAGCATTTCTAGGTCCAAGAGGGAAGGGGTAATTGCCCCGGAGATGACGCAGTGGACAAGGGTGTCACCCGGCCTGCACGGGAGAAGCTTCTGGTTTTTCTGGAGTTGTGGTGGGGTCCTCTCGAGTTTCGACGGGGACCACAGGGACCCACCCTTGTGGCCTCAGGAGAGGCCAGTCTCCGTGCAAGTTGCGAGGCACCTCTGGAAATTCCTCCCCAGTCGTCGCCCGGTCCTCACTCCTCATCTGTGGCTTAGGCCGGAGCCTGAGCTTCCCTCCCCCATGATGACATAGGTCCTGGGTTTCCCCTGGAGCCCCCACAGGGGAGTCAGGCCTCGTCTCGCCTGGAGACGTGCACGACCCCTTTCCTCCCCAGCCTCAGCAGCAGTGTCCGGCTCCCAGTCAAATGGACACAGGGATCTCTGGCTTGCCCTCAAAGTACCCCAGGTTTGTCACACGTGTCAGTGTGTTGGAAGTTGAGCCTCAACGTGACAGTAGAGGCAGTGCAGGGCTGTCAGGTGCATCTGGAGTGGAAAAGGGATTTGGGGTCTTGGGTCATGGTGGCCCGACCCCTGAGCCTCTTCCCAGTTCTCCTGGTGCGAGCGCCTCCTCTTGGCATTTGAGGGGAGTGCTGGGAACCCTTTCCAGACGGAGCAGGGAAAGGGCCCTTCATTTGAAACTGAGGAGGGGAAAACGAGGCTCGTCTTGATTCCTGGCGGGACCCTCGGGATTCCTCTTGAGTGGGGACGAGTGGGTGGGGGAACTTCTTGGGTCACAGGAATGATGTGAAGGAGTCTTTCAAGGTCCAATAGGGAAGTGTGGATTTCCCCCGAGATGCCACAGCGAACAAGGGCCTCACCCCGCCTACAGGAGATAAACTTATGTTTTTTCTCGTGTTGTGGCATTGTCTTCTCGAATTATGAATGCGATCCCAGGGACCCGCCCCTGTGGCCTCAGGAGAGACCAGTCTCTGTGCGAGTTGCAAGGCACCTCTCGGGATTCCTCCCCAGTCGTCACTGGGTCCTCGGTCCTCATCTAGTGCTGAGGCTGGAGCCTGAGTTTGCCTCATTCGTGCTGACATAGGCCTGAGCCCCCAGCAGGGGAGTCAGGCCTTGTCTCGCCAGGAGACGTGCATGGGCGCTTTTCTCCCCAGCTGCATAAGCCTTATCCAGCTCCCCGTCAAGCGGACACAGGGATATGTGGCTTGCCCTCGAGGTATCCCAGGGCTGTCACATGTGCCAGTTTGTCAGGAGTCGAGCCTCAGGGTGACAGTCGAGGCAGTGCAGGGCAGTGAGGTGCATCTGGAGTGGACGAGGCATTTGGGGGTCTTTGGGAATGGTGGTCCAACCCCTGAGGCTCCTCCCAACTCTACTGGTGCGAGCACCTCCTCTTGGGATGGGAGGGGAGCACCGGGAACCCTTTCCCGACAGAGCATGGAAAGAGTCCCTCATCTGGAGCTGAGCAGAATGAAACGGGGCTCCTCTTGAGTTGTGGCAGTACCCTAGGGGTTCCTCTCGAGTAGGACGGGTGGGGCAGGGAACGTCTTGGGTCACAGCAAGGGTGTGAAGGCGCCTTTCGAGTTCCAAGATGGAAGGGGTGATTACACCAGAGATGCCGCAACGGACAAGAGCCTCAACCCGCCTGTGGGGGAGAGGCTTCTGGTTTTTCTCGAGTTGCGGCTGGGTCCTCTTAAGGTACGACAGGGACGCCAAGGACCCGTCCCTGTGGCCTCAGGAGAGGCCAGTCTACATGCGAGTTGCGAGGCTCCTCTGTGGTCTCCTCCCCTGTTGTCTCTGGGTCCTCAGTCCTCGTTTGGTGCTTAGGCCGGAGTCTGATCTTGCTTCGCACGTGCTGACAAAGGACTTGGGTTTCCCCTAAAGCCCCCACTGGGGAGTCAGGCCTCCTCTCACCTGGAGACGTGCATGGCAGCATTCCTCCCCACCTGCAGCAACAGAGTCCAGCACCCCTTCGAGGGACACAGGGATCTGTGGCTTGCCCTCGAGGTACCCCATTGCTGTCACACGTACCAGTGTGTCGGGAGTTGAACCTCGGGGTGACAGTCGAGGCAGTGCAGGGCAGTCAGGTTCATCTCGAGTGGAAGATGCATTTGCTGGACTTGGGGAATGGTGGCCCGACCCCTGAGGCTCCTCTTGACTCTCTTGGTGCGAGTGCCTCCTCTTGGGATGCAAGGTGAGTGCTGGGAACCGTTTCCCGATGAAGCAGGGAAAGGGCCCCTCATCTGGAGCTGAGCCGGGGAAAACGGGCCTCCTCTTGAGTCGTGGCGGGTCCCTCAGGGTTCCTCTCGAGTAGGGACGTGTGGGGAGAGGAACTTCTTGGGTCACAGGAAGGGTGTGGAGGAGCCTTTAGAGGTACATGAGAGAAGTGGTGATTTACCCCGAAACGCCACAGTGGACAAGGTCCTCAGCCCAACTGCAGGGGAGAAGCTTCTGCTTTTTCACGAGGTGCGGTGGGGTCCTCTTGAGTTACGACAGGGACCCCTGGGAGCAGCCCCTGTGGCCTCAGGAGATTCGGTATCCGTGCAAGTTGAGAGGCACCTCTGCAGATTCCTCCCCAGTTGTCGTCGGGTCCTCAGTCCACGTCTGGTGCTGAGGCCGGAGCCTGAGCTGGCCTTGCCCTTGCTGACATAGGTCTTGGGGTTCCCCTGGAGCCTTGACAGTGGAGTCAAGCCTCGTCTCCCCTGGTGACGTGCATGGCCTCTTTCCTCCCCAGCTGCAGCAGCAGTGTCCGACTCTCCACTGAGAGGACACAGGGATCTTTCGCTTGCTCTTGAGGTTCCCCAGGGCTGTCACACGTGCTAGTGTGTCTGCAGCCGAGCCGCGGGGTGACTATCGAGGCAGTGCAGGGCAATCAGGGGCATCTGGAGTGGGCGAGGTATTTAGGGGTCTTGGGGTATGGTGGCCCGACCCCTGAGGCTCCTCCTGACTCTCCTGGTGCGAGCACCTCCTCTTGGGATGTGAGGGGAGTGCCAGGAACCCTTTCCCGAAGGAGCAGGGAAAGGGGTGCTCATCTGGGGCTGAGCAGGGGAAATGGGGCTCCTCTTGAGTCGCTGAGGGACCCTCGGGGTTTCTTTCAAGTGTGGACAGCTGGGGCGGGGAACTTCTTGGTTCACAGCAAGGGTTTGAAGGTGTCTTTCGAGGTCCAAGAGGGAAGGGGTGATTTCCCCCAAAACACTGCAGCAGACAAGGGCCTAACCCTGCTTGAAGGGGAGAAATTTCTGGTTTTTCTCACATTGTGGTGGGGTCCTCTGGAGTTACAACGGGAACACCAGGAACCCGCCCCTGTGGCCTCAGGATTAGCCAGTTTCCCTGTGAGTTTCGAGGCACCTCAGAGGATTCCTCCTGAGTCGTCCCTGGGTCCTCAATCCTCTTCTGGTGCTGGGCCAAAGCAGGAGATTGCCTTGCCCATGCTGACATGGGTCTTGAAGTTCCCCTGGAGCCCCCACAGCGGGGTCAGGCTTCCTCTCGCCTGGAGACATGCACAGTCACCTTACTCCTCAGCTGCAGCAGCAGTGTCCAGCTCCCTCTTGAGCGGACACAGGATATGTGGCTTACCCTCGAGGTACCCCAGGGCTGAAATACTTGCCAGTGTGTCAGAAGTCAAGCCTCGGGGTGACAGTCCAGGCAGTGCAGGGCAGTCAGGTGCCTCTGCAGTGGACGAGGCCTTTGGTGGTCTGGAGGAATGGTGGCCCGACCCCTGAGTCTCTTCCGGACTCTCCTGGTGCAATCGCTTCCTCTAGGGATGTGAGGGGAATGTCGGGAAACCTTTCTCAAGGGAGCAGGGAAAGGGCCCCTAATCTGAAGCTGAGCAGGGGAAAAGGGGGCTCCACTTGGGTGGCAGGGGGACTTTCAGGGTTCCTCTCGTGTGGGGATGGGTGGGGTGGGAAACTTCTTGGGTCACAGCAAGGGTGTGAAGGAGCCTTTCGAGGTCCCAGAGTGAAGGGGGAGATTTCCCCCGAGACCCCACAGCAGACAAGGGCCTCACTCCGCCTGCAGGGGAGTAGCTTCTGGTTTTTCTCGAACTGAGGCGGGGTCCAATTGAGTTACATAGGGGACATCAGGGACTCACCCCTGTGGACTCAGAAGAGGGCAGTCTCAGTGCAAGTTGTGAGGCACCTCTGGGGATTCACCCCAGACGTCCATCGCCGGGTCCTCAGTCCTCATCTGGTGCTGAGGCCCGTGCCTGAGCTTGCCTTGCCCGTGCTGACATAAGTCTTTGGGTTCCCCTGGAGCCCCGACAGGGGAGTCAGGCTTCATCTCGTCTGGAGTCGTAAACGGCTGCTTACCTCCGCTGCTGCAGCAGCAGTGTCCGGCTCCTCATCGAGCGGACACAGGGATCTGTGGTTTGCCCTGGAGGTACTCCAGGGCTGTCACACGTGCCTGTGGGTCAGGATCGATCCTCGGGGTGACTGTTGAGGCAGTGCAGGGCAGTCAGGTGCATCTGGAGTGGACGAGGCATTTGGGGGTCTTACGGAATATTGGCCCGATCTCTGAGGCTCCTCGCGACTCTCCTGGTGCAACTGCCTCCTCTTGTGTTGTGAGGGGAGCGCCGGGAAACCTTTCCCGATGGAGCAGGGAAAGGGCCCCTCATCTGGAGCTGAGCAGGGGAAAACGGAGCTCCTCTTGAGTCACGGCGGGACCTTCAGGGTTCCTCTCGAGTGGTGACGGGTGGGTGGAGGAACCTCTTTGGTCACAGCAAGTGTGTGAAGGAGCATTTCGAGGTCCAAGAGGGAAGGGGTGATTTCCCCCAAAACGCCACAGCTAACATGGGTCTCAACCTGCCTGCAGGGGAGAAGCTTCTGGTTTTTCTCGAGTTACGGCAGAGTCCACTCGTGTTAAGACGATGACACCAGAGACCCGCTCCTGTTGCCTCAGGAGAGGCCGGTCTCCGTGCGAGTTGCGAGGCGACTCTGGGGATTCCTCCCCAGTGGGTGCCTGGTCCTCAGTCCTCGTTTCGTGCTGAGGCCAGAGCCTGAGCTTCCCTTGACAGTGCTGACATAGGTCTCATAGGTCTTGGGTTTCCCCTGGAGCTTCCACAGGGGAGACAGTCCTCATATCACCCTGAGACGTGCACGGCCGCTTTCCTCCCCATCTGGAGCAGCAGTGTCTGGCTCCCTGTCTAGCAAACACAAGGATCTGTGTCTTCCCCTTTAGGTATCCCAGGGCTGTCACATGTGCCAGTGTGTCCCGAATCAGGCCTCGGGGTGACTTTCGAGGCAGTGCAGGGCAATCAGGTGCACCTGGAGTGGATGAGGCATTTGGAGGTCTTGGGGAATGGTGGCACAACCTCTGAAGCTCCTCCCGACTCTCTTGGTGCGAGCGCCTCCTCTTGGGATGCAAGGGGAGGGCCGGGAACACTTTCTCGATGGAGCAGGGAAAGGGCCTCTCATCTGGAGCTGAGCAGGGGAAAACGGGTCTTTTCTTGATTTGTGGCGGGACCCTCAGTGTTCCTCTTGAGTGGGGACGGGTGGGTCGGGGAACTTCTTGGGTCACAGCAAGTGTGTGAAGGAGTCTTTTGAGGTTTAAGAGGGAAGGGGTGATTTCTTCCGAGACGCCACAGTGGGAAAAGAGCCCCACCCGCCTGCAGGGGACAAGCTTCTGGTTTTTCTTGTGTTGTGGTGGGGTCCTCTCGAGTTATGATGGGGACCCCAGGAACCCGCCTCTGTGGCCACAGGAGATGCCAGTCTCCGTGCGAGTTGCGAGGCTACTCTGTGGATTTCTCCCCAGTCCTCACTGGGTCCTCAGTCCTCATCACGTGTTGAGGCTGGAGCCTGAGATTTCCTCGCCCATGCTGACACAGGACTTGGGGTTCCCTTGGAACCCCCACAGGGGAGCCAGGCCTCGTCTCGCCTGGAGACGGTCCCGGCCACATTCCTCCCCAGCTGCAGCAGCAGTGTCTGGCTTCTGCCAAGCAGACACTTGGATCTGTGGCTTGGCCTCGAGGTACCCCAGGGCTGTCACACGTGCCAGTGTGTCCCGAATCAGGCCTCGGGGTGACTTTCGAGGCAGTGCAGGGCAATCAAGTTCATTTGGAGTGGACGAGGCATTTGGGGTCTTGGGGAATGGTGGTCCGACCCCCGAGGCTCCTCCCGACTCTTCTGGTGCTAGCGCCTCTGCTTGGGAAGCGAGGGGAAGCAGGGAACCCTTTCCTGACGGAACAGGGAAATGAACCCTTATCTGGAGCTGAGCAGGTGAAAACGGGGGTCCTCTTGAGTTGCGATGGGTCCTTCAGGGTTCCTCTCGAGTGAAGACAGGTGGGGAGAAACTACTTGGGTCACAGCAAAGGATGTGAAGGAGCCTTCCAAGGTCCAAGAGGGAAGGAATGATTTCCCCCAAGATGCCACAGCGGAAAAGGTCTTCACCCCGCCTGCAGGGGAGAAGCTTCTTGTTTTTCTCGAGTTGCGACGGGGTCCTCTCACTTTACGACTGGGACACCAGGGACCCGCCCCTGTGGCCTCAGGAGAGGCCAGTCTCCGTGCGAGTTGCCAGGTGCCTCTGGGGATTCCGCCCCAGTCGACGCTGGGTCCTCAGTCCTCATCTGGTGCTGAGGCCGGAGCCTTAGCTTTTCTCCTCCATGCTGACATAGGTCTTGGGGTTCCCCTGGAGCCCCCACAGGGGAGTCAGGCCTCTTCTCGCCTGGAGACGTGCATGGCCACTTTCCTCCCCAGCTGCAGCAGCAGTGTCCAGCTCCCCGTCAAGCAGATACAGGGAACTGTGTCTTGCCCTCGAGGTTCCCCAGGGTTGTCACACGTGCCATTGTGTCTGAGTCGAGCCTTGGGGTGACAGTTGAGGCAATGTAGGGCAGTCAGGTTCGTCTACATTTCATGAGGCATTTGGAGGTCTTGGGGAATGGTGGCCAGAAACCTGAGGCTTCTTCCGACTCTTCTCTTGCGAGCACTTCCTCTTGAAATGCGAGGGGACTGCCAGGAAACCTTTCCCGATGGAGCAGGTAAAGGATGCTTCATCTGCATCTTGGCAGGGGAAAACGGGGCTCCTCTTGTGTCATGGCGGGCCCCTCGGAGTTCCTCTCGAGAGGGGATGGGTGGAGCGGGAAACTTCTTGGGTCACAGCAAGGGTGTGAAGGAGCCTTTCGAGGTCCAAGAGGGAAGTGGTGATTTCCCCCAAGACGCTGCAGCGGACAAGGGCCCCATCCCACCTGCAGATGAGCAGCTTCTGGTTTTTCTCAAGTTGTGATGGGGTCCTCTCGAGTTACGACGGGGACCCCAGGGACCCGCACCTGTGGCCTCAGGAGAGGCCAGTCTCCATGCGAGTTGTAAGGCGCCTCTGGGGATTCCTCCCCAGTTGTTGCTGGGTCCTCAGTCCTCATCTGGTGCTGAGGCCGGAGCTTGAGCTTTCCTCTCACGTGCTGACATAGGTCTTGGGGTTCCCCTGGAGCTGCCAAAGGGGAGTCAGGCCTCTTCCTGCCTGGAGATGTGCACAGCCGGTTTCCTCCCCAGCTGCAGCAGCAGTTTCCGGCTCCCTGCCGAGCCGACACAGGGATCTGTGGCTTGCCGTCGAGGTACCGCACGCCTGTCACACATGCCTCTGTGTCGAGAGTTGTGTTTCAGGGTTACAGTCGAGACAGTGCAAGGCAGTCAAATTCTCTGGAGATCATGAGGCATTTGGAGGTCTGGTCTTGGAGAATGGTGGCCTGACTCCTGAGGCTCCACCCGACTCTTCTGGTGTGAGCACCTCCTCTTGGGATGGGAGCGGTTCGCCAGCAACGGTTTCTCAAGGGAGCAGGGAAAGAGGTCCTCATCTAAAGGTGAGCAAGGTAAAAAGGGGCTACTCTTGAGTTGCAGTGGAACCTTCTGTTTTCCTCTCAAGTGGGGACAGTTGGGGTGGGGAACTTCTTGGGTCACAGCAATGGTGTGAAGGGGCCTTTTGAGTTCCAAGTGGGAAGGGGTGTTTTCCCCAAGATGCTGCATTGGTAAGGGCCTCACCCCCCCCTTCGGGGGAGAAGCTTCTGGTTTTTCTCGAGTTGCAGCGGGGTCCTCTCAATTTACGACGGGGACCACAGACACACGGCCCTGTGGCCTCCGGAGAAGCCAGTCTCCATGCGAGTTGTGAGGTGCCTCTGGGGATTCCTCACCAATCGTCATCAGGTCCTCAGAGCTTTCCTCCCCAGTGCTGACATAGGTTTGGGGTTCCCATGGATCACCCACAAGGGAGTCAGGCCTCGTCTCTCCTGGAGACGTGCACGGCCGCTTTCCTCCCCAGCTCTAGCAGCAGTGTCCGGCTCCCCGTCTAGCAGACATAGGGATCTCTGGCTTGCCCTCAAGGTACCCCAGAGCTGTCACACGTGCCAGTGTGTTGAGAGTCGAGCCTTGGGGTGACAGTCGAGGCAGTACAGGGCAGTGAGGTTCATTTGGAGTGGATGAGGCATTTGGGTTACTTGGGGAATGGTGGCCTGATCCCTGAGGCTCCTCCGGACTCTGCTGGTGTGAGCGCATCCTCTTGGTATGCGAGGGGAGCCCCGTAAACCCTTTCCCAACGGAGCAGGGAAAGGCTTCTACATCTGCAGCTGAGCAGGGGAATACAGGGCTCCTATTCTGTCGTGGGTGGACCCTCGGGGTTCCTCTCGAGTGGGGACGTGTGGGGCAGGAAACTTCTTGGGTCACAGCAAGGGTGTGAAGGAGCCTTTGGAGGTCTAAGAGGGAAGTGGTGATTTCCCCTGACAAGGCGAGCGGAGAAGGGCCTCAATCCGCCTGCAGCAGAGAAGCTTCTGTTTTTTTTCGAGTTGTGCTAGGTTCCTGTTGACTTACATCAGGGACCTGAGGAACCCGCCCCTGTGGCCTCAGTAGAGGCCAGTCTCCATGTGAGTTGCCAGGCGCCTCTGGGGATTCCTCCCCAGTCGTTGCTGAGTCCTCATTTCTTGTCTGGTGCTGAGGCCAGAGAATGAGCTTGCCTCTCCCTTGCTGACATAGGTGTTGGGGTTCCCTGGAGACCACACAGGGGAGTCAGGCCTCGTCTCGCCTTGAAACATGAACGGCCGCTTTCCTCCCCAGCTGTAGTAGCAGTGCCCGGCTCTCCGTCTAGCGAACACAGGGATCTGTGGCTTGCCCTCGAGGTACCCCAGTGCTGTCACACGTGCCAGTGTGTCGGGATTCGAGCTTGGGGTGACAGTCGAGGCAGTGCAGGGCAGTCAGGTTCATCTGGGGTAGCAGAGGCATTTGGAGGTCTTGGGGAATGGTGGCCCAACACCTGAGGCGCCTCTTGATTCTCCTGGTGTTAGAGCCTCCTCTTGGAATGTGAGGCNAGCTGCCAAAGGGGAGTCAGGCCTCTTCCTGCCTGGAGATGTGCACAGCCGGTTTCCTCCCCAGCTGCAGCAGCAGTTTCCGGCTCCCTGCCGAGCCGACACAGGGATCTGTGGCTTGCCGTCGAGGTACCGCACGCCTGTCACACATGCCTCTGTGTCGAGAGTTGTGTTTCAGGGTTACAGTCGAGACAGTGCAAGGCAGTCAAATTCTCTGGAGATCATGAGGCATTTGGAGGTCTGGTCTTGGAGAATGGTGGCCTGACTCCTGAGGCTCCACCCGACTCTTCTGGTGTGAGCACCTCCTCTTGGGATGGGAGCGGTTCGCCAGCAACGGTTTCTCAAGGGAGCAGGGAAAGAGGTCCTCATCTAAAGGTGAGCAAGGTAAAAAGGGGCTACTCTTGAGTTGCAGTGGAACCTTCTGTTTTCCTCTCAAGTGGGGACAGTTGGGGTGGGGAACTTCTTGGGTCACAGCAATGGTGTGAAGGGGCCTTTTGAGTTCCAAGTGGGAAGGGGTGTTTTCCCCAAGATGCTGCATTGGTAAGGGCCTCACCCCCCCCTTCGGGGGAGAAGCTTCTGGTTTTTCTCGAGTTGCAGCGGGGTCCTCTCAATTTACGACGGGGACCACAGACACACGGCCCTGTGGCCTCCGGAGAAGCCAGTCTCCATGCGAGTTGTGAGGTGCCTCTGGGGATTCCTCACCAATCGTCGTCAGGTCCTCAGAGCTTTCCTCCCCAGTGCTGACATAGGTTTGGGGTTCCCATGGATCACCCACAAGGGAGTCAGGCCTCGTCTCTCCTGGAGACGTGCACGGCCGCTTTCCTCCCCAGCTCTAGCAGCAGTGTCCGGCTCCCCGTCTAGCAGACATAGGGATCTCTGGCTTGCCCTCAAGGTACCCCAGAGCTGTCACACGTGCCAGTGTGTTGAGAGTCGAGCCTTGGGGTGACAGTCGAGGCAGTACAGGGCAGTGAGGTTCATTTGGAGTGGATGAGGCATTTGGGTTACTTGGGGAATGGTGGCCTGATCCCTGAGGCTCCTCCGGACTCTGCTGGTGTGAGCGCATCTTCTTGGTATGCGAGGGGAGCCCCGTAAACCCTTTCCCAACGGAGCAGGGAAAGGCTTCTACATCTGCAGCTGAGCAGGGGAATACAGGGCTCCTATTCTGTCGTGGGTGGACCCTCGGGGTTCCTCTCGAGTGGGGACGTGTGGGGCAGGAAACTTCTTGGGTCACAGCAAGGGTGTGAAGGAGCCTTTGGAGGTCTAAGAGGGAAGTGGTGATTTCCCCTGACAAGGCGAGCGGAGAAGGGCCTCAATCCGCCTGCAGCAGAGAAGCTTCTGTTTTTTTTCGAGTTGTGCTAGGTTCCTGTTGACTTACATCAGGGACCTGAGGAACCCGCCCCTGTGGCCTCAGTAGAGGCCAGTCTCCATGTGAGTTGCCAGGCGCCTCTGGGGATTCCTCCCCAGTCGTTGCTGAGTCCTCATTTCTTGTCTGGTGCTGAGGCCAGAGAATGAGCTTGCCTCTCCCTTGCTGACATAGGTGTTGGGGTTCCCTGGAGACCACACAGGGGAGTCAGGCCTCGTCTCGCCTTGAAACATGAACGGCCGCTTTCCTCCCCAGCTGTAGTAGCAGTGCCCGGCTCTCCGTCTAGCGAACACAGGGATCTGTGGCTTGCCCTCGAGGTACCCCAGTGCTGTCACACGTGCCAGTGTGTCGGGATTCGAGCTTGGGGTGACAGTCGAGGCAGTGCAGGGCAGTCAGGTTCATCTGGGGTAGCAGAGGCATTTGGAGGTCTTGGGGAATGGTGGCCCAACACCTGAGGCGCCTCTTGATTCTCCTGGTGTTAGAGCCTCCTCTTGGAATGTGAGGCGAGTGCCGGGAACCCATTCCCAAAGGAGCAGGGAATGGGCCCCTCATCTGGAGATGAGCAGGGGAAAATAGGGCTCCTCTTGAGTAGCTGTGGGACCCTCAGTGTTCCTCTCGAGTGGGGACGGGTGGGTTGGGGAACTTCTTGAGTCACAGCAAGGGTGTGTAGGAGCCTTCGGAGGTCCAAGAGGGAAGGAGGGATTTCCCCCGAGCCTCCGCAAGGACAAGGGCCTCACCCCGCCTGCAGGGGAGTAGCTTCTGGTTGTTCTAGAGTTGCAGTGGCGTCCTCTTGAGTTAAGACAGGGACTCCAGGGACCATCCCCTGTGGGCTTAGGAGAGACCAGTCTCTGTTCGAGTTGCCAGGTGCCTTTGGGGATACCCCCCAGTAGTCACAGTGTCCTCAGTCCTCGTCTGGTGCTGAGGTTGGAGCCTAAGCTTGCCTCGCCCAAGCTGACATATGGCCTGGTGTTCCCCTGTAGCCCCCACAGGGGAGTCAGCCCTTGTCTTGCCTTGAGACATGAATGGCCACTTTCCTCCTCAGCTGCAGCAGCAGTGTCCGGCTCGCATCGAGTGGACACAGGGATCTGTTGCTTGCCCTTGAGGTACCCCAGGGCTGTCACACGTGCCAGTGTGTCGGGATACTAGCCTCGGTGTGACAGGCGAGGCAGTGCAGGCAGTCAAGTGCATCTGGAGTGAACGAGGCATTGGGGTGTCTTGGGGAATGGAGGTTGGAACCCTGAGGTTCCTCCTGACTCTTCTGGTGCGAGCGCCTCCTCTTGTGTTGTGAGAGGAGCGCCAGGAACCCTTTCCCGATGGAGCACGGAAAAGGCCCATCATCTGGACCTGAGCAGGGGAACACGGGTCTCTGCTTGAGTTGTGGCGAGACAATCGGGGTTTCTCTCAAGTGGAAACGATGGGGTGATGAACCTCCTGGGTCATATCAAGGGTGTAAAGGAGTCCTTCGAGGTCCTAGAGGGAAGGGGTGATTTCCCCCGAGACACTGTAGCAGACAAGGGCCTCACCCCACCTGCAGTGTACAAGCTTCTGGTTTTTCTCGAGTCGCGGCTGGGTCCTCTCGAGTTACGACAAGTACGCCAGGGACTCACCCCTGTAGGCTCAGGAGAAGCCAGTCTCTGTGCGAGTTGCGAGGTGCCTCTGGGGATCCCTCCCAAGTCGTTGCCGGGTCCTCATTCCTCGTCTGGTGCTGAGGCCGGAGACTGAGCTTGCCTCGCAGAGCTGACATAGGTGTTGGGGTTCCCCTGGAGCCCACACAGGGAAGTCAGGCCTCGTCTCACCTTGAGACATGAACTGCCGCTTTCCTCCCCAGCTGTAGCAGCAGTGTCCGGCTCTCCGTCGAGCGAACACAGGGATGTGTGGCTTGCCCTCGAGGTACCCCAGGGCTGTTACACGTGCCAGTGTGTCCGGAGTCGATCCTCAGGGTGACAGTCGAGGCAATGCAAGGCAGTCAGGTTCATCGCGAGTGGATGAGGCATTTGGGGTTTTTGGGAATGGTGGCCTGACCCCTGAGGCTCCTCCCTACTTTCCTGGTGCAAGCGCCTCCACTTGGGATGCGAGGGGAGTGCTAGGAACCATTTCTCGACGGAGTAGTGAAATGACCCGTCATCTGGAGCTGAATAGGGGAAAATGAGGCTCCTCTTGAGTCGTGGAGGAAACCTCGGGGTTCCTCTTTAGTGTGGACGGGTGGGGAAGGAACTTCTTGGGTCACGGCAAGAGAGTAAAGGAGACTTTGGAGGTCAAAAATGTAAGGGGCGATTTCCCCTGAAAGGCCACAGCAGACAAGGGCCTCACCCCGCCTGCACGGGACAAGCTTTTGGTGTGTCTCGAGTTGCGGTGGGGTTCTCTCGAGGTAAGACTGTGAGCACAGGAACCCGCCCCTGTGGTCTCAGGAGAGGCCAGTCTCCATGTGAGTTGCGAGGCTCTCAGGGAATTCTTCCCCAGTCGTCGCTGGGTCCTCAGTCCTCGTATGGTGCTGAGGCCAGAGCGTGAGCTAGCCTCGCCATGATGACATTGTTCTTGGGGTTCTCCAGGCGACCCCACAGGGTAGTCAGGCCTCATCTCGCCTGGAAACGTGCACGGCCCCTTTCCTCCCCAGCTGCAGGAGCACTGTCTGGCTCCCCGTCGAGCGGACAGAGGGATCTGTGGCTTGCCCTCTAGGTACCCCAGTGCTATCTCATATGCCAGTGTGTTGGGAGTCGAGGATCGGGGTGACAGTCGAGGCACTGCAGAGCACTCAGGTTCATCTGGAGAGGAAGAGGCATTTTGTGGTCTTGGGGAATGGTGGCCTGACTCCTGAGGCTCCTCCCGACTCTCTTGGTGCAAGCACCTCCTCTTGGGATGCGAGGGGAGCGCCAGGAACCCTTTCTCGACAGAGCAGGAAAAGGGCCCCTCATCTGGAGCTGAGCAGGGGAAAATGGGGCTCCTCTTGAGTTGCGGCGGGACCCTCGGAGTTCCTCTCGAGGGGGGATGGTGGGGGTGGGGAACTTCTTGGGTCACAGCAAGGGTGTGAATGAGCCTTTCGAGGTCCAAGACGGAAGGGGTGATTTCTCCCGAGACACCACAGTGGGAAAAGGGCCTCACCCCGCCTGCAGTATAGAAGCTTCTTGTTTTTCTTGTGTTGCGGCAGGTCCTATCTAGTTATGACGGGGACCCCAGGGACCTGCCTATGTGGCCTCAGGACAGGCCAGTCTCTGTGTGAGTTGGGAGGCGCCTCTGGGGATTCCTCCCCAGTGGTCGCCGGGTCCTCAGTCCTCGTCTGGTTCTGAGGCCGGAACCTGAGCTTGACTAGCCTGTGCTGACATAGGTCTTGGTGTTCCCATTGAGCCCCCACAGGGGAGTCAGCCCTCGTCTCGTCTGGAGACGTGCACGGCCGTATTCCTCCTCAGCTGCAGCCCCTGTGTCTGGCTACCTGTTGAGTGGACAAGGGATCTGTGGCTTGCCCTCAAGGTACCCAAGGGCTGTCACACGTTCCAGTGTGTCAGGAGTCAAGCCTCGGGGTGACAGTCAAGGCAGTGCAGGGCAGTCAGGTGCATCTGGACAGGACGAGGCATTTGTGGGGCTTGGGGAATGGTGAACTGACCTGAGTCTCCTGCCAACTCTCCTGGTGCGAGCGTCTCCTCTTCGGATGTGAGTGGAGCTCTGAGAACCCTTTCTTGATGGAGCAGGGAAAGGGCCCCTCATCTGGAGCTGAACTGGGGAAAACGGGGCTCCTGTTGAGTCGGGGTGGATCCCTCGGAGTTTCCTCTTGAGTGGGCATGGTTGGAGCAGGGAACCTCTTGGCTCATAGTAAGGGTGTGAAGGTGACTTTGGAGCTCCTAGAGAGAAGGGGTGATTTCCCCCGAGACACCATAGAGGACAATGGTGTCACTCCGCCTGCAGGGGAGAAGTTTCTGGTTTTACTCGAGTAGCGGCTGAGTCCTCTTGAGTTACAACAAGGACGCCAAGGATCCGTCCCTGTGGCCTCAGGAGAGGTCAGTATCCATGCGAGTTGCACGGCACCTCTGGGGATTCCTCCCCAGTTGTCGCCGGGTCCTCATTTCTCGTCTGGTGCTGAGGCCAGAGACTGAGCTTGCCTCTCCCTTGCTGACATAGGTGTTGGGGTTCCCCTGGAGCCCACACAGGGGAGTCAGGCCTCGTCTCGCCTTGAAACATGAACAGCCGCTTTCCTCCCTAGCTGTAGTAGCAGTGTCCGGCTCTCCGTCTAGCGAACACAGGGATCTGTGGCTTGCCCTCGAGGTACCCCAGGGCTGTCACACGTTCCAGTGTGTCAGGAGTCGAGCTTGGGGTGACAGTCGAGGCAGTACAGGGCAGTCAGGTTCATCTGGAGTGGCAGAGGCATTTGGGGGTCTTGGAGAATGGTGGCCCAACACCTGAGGCACCTCTCGACTCTCCTGGTGTTAGAGCTTCCTCTTGGAATGTGAGGGGAGTGCCGGGAACCCATTCCCAAAGGAGCAGGGAATGGGCCCCTCATCTGGAGATGAGCAGGGGAAAATAGGGCTCCTCTTGAGTAGCTGTGGGACCCTTGGGGTTCCTCTCGAGTGGGTACGGGTGGATTGGGGAACTTCTTGAGTCACAGCAAGGGTGTGAAGGAGCCTTTGGAGGTCCAAGAGGGAAGGAGGGATTTCCCCCGAGCCTCCACAAGGACAAGGGCCTCACCGCGCCTGCAGGGGAGTAGCTTCTGGTTGTTCTAGAGTTGCAGTGGGGTCCTCTCGAGTTATGACAGGGACTCCAGGGACCATCCCCTGTGGGCTTAGGAGAGGCCAGTCTCCGTTCGAGTTGCCAGGTGCCTTTATGGATACCCCCAAGTCGTCACAGTGTCCTCAGTCCTCATCTGGTGCTGAGGCTGAAGCCTGAGCTTTCCTCGCCCAAGCTGACATATGGCCTGAGGTTCCCCTGGAGCCCCCACAGTGGAGTCAGGCCTCGTCTCCCCTGGAGATGTGTACAGCCATTTCTGCCCCGCTGCAGCAGCAGTATCTGGCTCCTCTTCAAGGAGAGGAAGGGATGGGTGGCTTGCTCTCAAGGTAAACCAGCGCTGGCACACTTGCCAGTGTGTCGGTAGTTGAACCTCGGGGTGACAGTCGAGGCACTGAAGCGCAGTCAGGTTCATCTGGAGTAGACGAGGGATTTGGGGGTCTTGGGGAAAGGTGGCCCGATCCCTGAGACTCCTCCCAACTCTCTTGGTGTGAGCACCTCCTCTTGGGTTGATAGGGGAGTGCCAAGAACCCTTTCCCGATGGAGTAGGGAATGGGTCCCTCATCTGGAGCTGAGCAGGGGAAAACGGGGCTCCTCTTGAGTAGCTGCAGCACCCTCGGGGTTCCTCTCGAGTATTGACGGTTGGGTTGTGGAACTTCATGGGTTACAGCAAGGGTTTGAAGGTGTCTTTCGAGGTCCAATAGGGAAGAGGTGATTTCCCCTGAGACACCACAGCGGACAAGGGCCTAGCCCCCCTTGAAGGGGAGAAATTTCTGTTTTTTCTCAAATTGTGGCAGGGTCCTCTGGAGTTACGATGGGGACACCAGGGACCCGCCCCTGTGGCCTCAGGAGAGGCCAGTCTCCGTGCGAGTTGTGAGGCACCTCTGGGGATTCTGCCCCAGACGTCAACGGGTCCTCAGTCCTCATCTGGTGCTGAGGGCAGAGCCTGAGCTTGCCTCGCCCATGCTGACATAGGTCTTAGGGTTCCTCTGGAGCCAACAGAGGGGAATCAGCCCTCGTCTTGCCTGGAGACGAGCACTGCCTCTTTCCTCCTCAGCTGCAGCAGCAGTGTCTGGCTCTATGTTGAGCGGACACACGGATCTGTGGCTTGCCATCGAGGTACCCCAGGGCTGTCACACAAGCCAGTGTGTCGGGAGTCGAGCCTCAAGGTGACAGTCGAGGCAGTGCAGGGCAGTCAGGGGCATCTGGAGTGGATGAAGCATTTGGGGGTCTTGGGGAATGGTGGCCTGACCCCTGAGACTCCTCCCGATACTCCCGGTGCAAGTGTTTCCTCTTGGGATACGAGGGAACCCTTTGCTATAGAGCAGGGAAAGGGCCCCTCATCTGGAGCTGAGCAGGGGAAAAACAGGGCACTTCTTGAGTGGCGGCTAGACCATCGGGTTTCCTCTCGAATGGGGAAAAGAGTCAGTTATCATGAAACAAGTAATTTATCATGAAATAAGCCAGTTATCATGAAATAAGTCAGTTAGATCATGAAAAAGTCAGTTATCATGAGACAAGACTGTTATCATGAAAAAAGTCAGTTATTTTGAAATGAGTCAGTTATCATGAAATAATTCAGTTATCATAAAATTAGTCAGTTAGATCATGAAAAATTCAGTTACCATGAAATAAGTCAGTTATCATGAAATAAGTCAGTTATCATGAAACATGTCAAATATCATGAAAAGTCAGTTATCAAGAAAATTATATTAGATCACGAAATAAGACAGTTAGATCATGAAATATGTGTGTTATCATGAAATAAGTCAGTTATCATGAAAGAAGTCAGTAACCATGAAATAAGTCAGTTATAATGAAATAAGTCAGTTATCATGAATAAGTAATTATGAAATGTCAGTTATCATGAAAGAATTCAGTTATCATGAAATAAGTAAATTATCATGAAAGAAGACAGTTATCATGAAATAAGTCAGTTATCATGTAATGTCAATTATCATGAAGTAATCAGTTAGATCTTGAAATAAGTCAGTTATCTAAAAATTTATCAGTTAGATCAAGAAATAAGTCAGTTACCATGAAATAAGTCAGTTAGATCATGAAATACATCAGTTATCATGAAAAAATTCAGATATCATAAATACGTCAGTAATCATGAAATAACAGTTATCATGAAATAGTCAGTTAGATCATGAAAAACGTCAGTTATCATGAAATAAGTCAGTTATCATGAAATAAGCCAGTTATCATGAAATAACTCAGATAGACCATGAAAAAAGTCAGTTATCATGAAACATGTCACGTATGATTAAATAAGTCAATTATCAAGAAATAAGTCGGTTATCATGAGATTAGTCAGTTATCATGTAATAAATCAGTTATCATGAAATAAGTCAGTTATCATAAAATAAATCAATTATCATGGAAAAATGTAGTTAGATCATGAAAAATGTCAGTTATCATAAAATAAGTCACTTATCAAGAAATTTATTATGAAAAAAGTCAGTTATCATGAAACAAGTCACTTGTCATCATATAAGTCTGTTATCATGAAACAATTCTGTTATCATGAAACAAGTCACTTATCATGAAGTAAGTCAGTTATCATGAAATAAGTGAGTTAGATCATCACAAATGTCAGTTATCATAAAAAAGTCTGTTATCATGAAATAAGTCTGTTATCATAAAACAAGTCAGTTATCATGGAAAAAGTCAGGTATCATAAAATAAACAGTTATCATGAAATAAATGCGTTATCATGAAATAAGTCAGTTATCATGGAAGAAGTCAGTTAGATCATGAAATAAGTCAGTTATCTTGAAATAAGACAGCTATCATGTAACAAGTCAATTATCACGAAATAAGTCAGGTATCATGGAAAAAGTCAGATCATGAAAAAAAGTCAGTTATCATGAAATATATCAGATATCAAGAAATTGGGCAGGCATCATAAAACAAGTCTGTAATCATGAAACCAGTAAGTTATTAAATAAATCAGTTATCAGGAAATAAGCCATTTATGATGTAATATGTCAGTTAACATCATACAATTCAGTTATCATGAAATAAGTCAGTTATCATGTAATAAGTTAGTTATCATCTAATAAGTCAGTTATCAAAAATAAGTCAGTTATCATGAAATAAGTCAGTTATCATGAAATAAGTGAGTTAGATCATGAGAAAATCAGTTATCATGAAACAAGTCTGTTATCATGAAACAAGTCAGTTACCACAAAATAAGTTAATTATCATGATATAAGACAGTCATCATGAAATAAAACAGTGATCATGAAATAAGCCAGTAAGATAATGAAAAAAGTCAGTGAATCTGAAATAAGTCAGTTAAACCATCAAAAGGGTCAGTTATCATGAAACAAGTCTGTTATCATGAAACAAGTCAGGTACCATGAAATAAGTCACTTTTCATGAAACAAGACAGTAGATCATGAAAAAGTCAATTATCATGAAACAAGTCAGTTATCATGAAATAAGCCAGTTATCATGAAAAATTTAGTTAAAACATGAAATATGGCAGTTATCATGAAATGTCTGTTATACTTTGAAGTAAGTCAGTTATTATGAAATAAGTCAGTTATCATGAAGGAAGTCAGTTATGAAATAAGTGTGTTAGATAATCAAAAAAGTCTTATCATGAAACAAGTCAGTTATCATGAAATACGTCATTTAGATCATGAAATTACTCAGTTAGTTCATGAAATGACTCAGTGTCATGAAGTAAGTCATTTATCATAAAATAAGTCAGTAGATCATTTAAAAAGTCAGTTATCATGAAATAATAGAGTTACCATGAAATATGTCTGTTATCATGAAATGAGTCAGTTATCATGGAATAAGTCAGTTATCATGAAATAAGTCAGTCGATGATGAAAAATATGTTTTCATGAAATAAGTGAGTTATCATGAAATAAGTTCGTTGTCATGTAATAAGTCAGTTATCAAAAGTAAGTCATTTATCATAAAATAAGTCAGTTATCATAGAAAAAGTCTGTTAAATCATGAAAAAATTCAGTTATAATAAAATAAGACAGGTATCATGAAATAAGGCAGTTATCATGAAATAAGTCAGTTATCATGAAATAAGTCTGTTAGTTCATGAAATAAGTCAATTATCATGAAAAAATTCATTTATCATGAAATAAGTCTATTAATTCATGAAAAAGTCAATTATCATGAAATAAGTCAATTGTCATGAAAAAAGTCTGTTGGATCATGAAATACGTCAATTACCATGAAAAAACTCAGTTATCATGAAATAAGTCAATTATCATGAAAAACTCTATTATCATGAAATAAGTCTGTAAATTCATTAAATAAGACAGTTACCATCAAATAAGACAATTATCATGAAATAAGTCAATTATCATGAAATAAGTCAATAGTTAAGAAGTAAGTCTGTTAATCATGAAATAAGTCAACTATTATGAAATAAGTAAATTATCAAGAAATAGATCAATTATCATGAAATTAGTCAATTGTCATGAAATAAGCGTATTATCATGCAATAAGGTAGTTATCATGAAATAAGTCCGTTAAATCATAAAACAAGTCAATTATCATGAAATAAGATTGTTAGATAATGAAGTAAGTAAATTTTCATGAAATCAGTCAATTATGAAATAAGTCAATTATCATGAAATAAATCAATTATCATGAAAAAAACTCAGTTATCATGAAATAAGTCAGTTATCATGAAATAAGTCTGTTAAACCATGAAATAAGTCAATTATCATGAAATAATTCTGTTAGATCATGAAATAAGTCAATTATCATGAAATAAGTCAATTATTATGAAATAAGTCAGTTATCATGAAATAAGTCAAATATGAAATAAGTCAATGATCATGAAGTAAGTCTATTAGATGATGAAATAAGTCAATTATCATGAAATAAGTCTGTTAGATCATGAAATAAGTCAATTATCATGAAATAAGTCAATTATCATGAAATAAGTCAGTTATCATGAAATAAGTCAATGATCATGAAGTAAGTCTATTAGATCATGAAATAAGTCAATTATCATGAAATAAGTCAATTATCATGAAATAAGTCTGTTAGATCATGAAATAAGTAAATTATCATGAAATAAGACAATTATCATGAAATAAGTCAGTTATCATGAAATAAATCTGTTAGTTCTTGAAATAAGTCACGTATCATGAAATAAGTCAATTATCATGAAATAAGTTTGTTAGATCATGAAATAAGTCAATTATCATGAAATAAGTAAATTATCATGAAATAAGTCAGTTATGAAATGCCTGTTAAATCATAAAAAAATTCAATTATCATGAAATAAGTGAATTATCATGAAATAAATCTGTTACATAATGAAATAAATAAATTTTCATGAAATAAGTCAATTTTCATGAAATAAAACTGTTACATCATTAAATAATTCAGTTAACATGAAATAAGTCAATTATCATGAAATAAGTCTGTTACATCATTAAATAAGTCAATTATCATGAAAAAAGTCAGTTATCATGAAATAAGTCTGTTAGATCATGAAATAAGTTAATTATCATGAAATAAGTCAAATATCATGAAATAAGTCTGTTAATTCATGAAAACATCAATTACCATGAAATAAGTCAATTATGATGAATTAAGTCAAATATCATGAAATATGTCAATTATCATGAAATGTCTGTTAATTCATGAAAACGTCAATTACCATGAAATAAATCAGTTATCATGAAATAAGTCAATAATCATGAAATAAATCAAATATCAATAAATAAGTCCGTTACTTCATGAAATAAGTCAATAATCATGAAATAAGTCATTTATCATGAAATAAGTCTATTAATTCATGAAATAAGTCAATAATCATGAAATAAATCAATAATCAAGAAATAAGTTAATTATCATGAAATAAGTCAATTATCATGAAAAAAGTCAATTATCATGAAATAAGACTGTTGGATCATGAAATAAGTCAACAATCATAACAAAAGACAATTATCATGAAATAAGTCAATTATCATGAAATGATTCAATTATCATGAAATATGTCAGTTATCATGAACAAGTCTGTTAGATTATGAAATAATTCAATTATCATAAAATAATCAATTATCATGAAATAAGTCAGTTAC
>SJYW01007973.1:0-22060 GCA_006410735.1 Raphicerus campestris | reverse complement strand
CAGGAATTTTTACTGCCTTGGAGCTGCACGTTTACTCCTTCTCGGAGAGAAACGGTTATGGGGGAGAGCCCCCCGTAGGCGAGAGTACAGGACAGACTCTGGATTTGGGGTTAGATGCTCGGGAGTGGGGGGAATTTCCTGAGGCTTGGTCACGCCTTTGCGTATGCCGAAGCCCCCTTTCTCATGACCTTTGCCATGGGCGGAGTTCCTCACGCTGGCCCCCAACAGGGATGGTCTTGATCTCTGTCTCATGTACAATGTCAANCCTGAGGCTTGGTCACGCCTTTGCGTATGCCGAAGCCCCCTTTCTCATGACCTTTGCCATGGGCGGAGTTCCTCACGCTGGCCCCCAACAGGGATGGTCTTGATCTCTGTCTCATGTACAATGTCAAGAACCTCATTCCATAGTTCATCAGGCACTCTATCATATCTAGGCCCTTAAATCTATTTCTCACTTCCACTGTATAATCATTAGGGATTTGATTTAGGTCAGATCTGAATGGTCTAGCAATTTTCCTTTTTTTCTTCAATTTGAGTCTGAATTTGGTAATAAGAAGTTCATGATCTGAGCCACAGTCAGCTCCTGGTCTTGTTTTTGTTGACAGTATAGAGCTTCTCCATCTTTGGCTGCAAAGAATAGAATCAATCTGATTTTGGTATTGACCATCTGGTGATGTCCATGTGTAGAGTCTTCTCTTATGTTGTTGGAAGAGGGTGTTTGCTATGACCAGTGCATTTTCTTGGCAAAACTCTATTAGTCTTTACCGTGCTTCATTCCGCATTCCAAGCCCAAATTTGCCTGTTACTCCACGTGTTTCTTGACTTCCTACTTTTGCATTCCAGTCCTCTAGAGTGAAAAGGACATGTTTTGGGGGTGTTAGTTCTAAAAGGTCTTGTAGGTTTTCATAGAACCATTCAACTTCAGCTTCTTCAGTATTTCTGGTTGGGGCATAGACTTGGATAACTGTGATATTGAATGGTTTGCCTTGGAGACAAACAGAGATCATTCTGTCGTTTTTGAGATTGCATCCAAGTACTGCATTTTGAACTCTTTTGTTGACCATGATGGCTACTCCATTTCTTCTGAGGGATTCCTGCCCACAGTAGTAGATATAATGATCAGCTGAGTTAAATTCACCCATTCCAGTCCATTTTAGTTTACTTATTCCTAGAATGTCAATGTTCACTCTTGCCATCTCTTGTTTGACCACTTCCAATTTGCCTTGGTTCATGGACCTGACATTCCAGGTTTCTATGCAATATTGCTTTTTACAGCATCAGACCTTGCTTCTATCACCAGTCACATCCACAGCTGGGTATTGTTTTTGCTTTGGCTTCATGCCTTCATTCTTTCTAGAGTTATTTCTCCACTGATCTCCAGTAGCATATTGGGCACCTACTGATCTGAGGAGTTCCTCTTTCAGTATTCTATCATTTTGCCTTTTCATACTGTTCATGTGATTCTCAAGGCAAGAACACTGAAGTGGTTTGCCATTCCCTTCTCCAGTGGACCACATTCTGTCAGATCTCTCCCACCATGACCCGCACATCTTGGGTTGCCCCATGGGCATGGCTTGGTTTCATTGAGTTAGACAAGGCTGCGGTCCTAGTGTGATTATATTGACTAGTTATAGCTATGAGTATGGTTTCAGTGTGTCTGCCCTCTGATGCCCTTTTGCAACACTTACCATCTTACTTGGGTTTCTCTTACCTTGGGCGTGGGGTATCTCTTCACGCCTGCTCCATCAAAGCACAATCGCTGCTCCTTTCCTTGGATGAAGGGTATCTCCTCACTGCTGCCCTTCCTGATCTTCAACGTGGGATAGCTACTCTAGGCCCTCCTGCACCCGTGTAGCCACTGCTTCTTGGACATGGGGTTGCTCCTCCTGGCTGCCGCCCCTGGCCTGGGACACAGGGTCTCTCCTCCCGGCCTCCACCCCTGGCCTCAAACGTGCGGTATCTCCTCTCGGCTATTCCTGCATCATCACAGCCTGGCACTCTCGGCCACTGCCCCTGACCTCAGACGTGGGGTAACTCCTCTTGGCCACCACCCTGGGACATGGGATCCTCCCGGCTTCTGCCCCTGACCTCAGAAGTAGGGTAGCTCCTCCTGCCCACGCTTAGTACACTGGTCACCCTTAGTGTGCTGGCCGTAGCCGCCCGGCGGCTCTCATTTCTTATTATTTCTCTCATTATTAGAGAAATGCAAATCAAAACTACAATGAAATATCACCTCACACCAGTAGAATGGCCATCATCAAAAAGTCTGCAAACAATAAATGCTGGAGAGGATGTGGAGAAAAGGGAATGCTGTTGCACTGTTTGTGGGAATATAAATTGATATAGCCACTATGGAAGATGGTATGGAGATTCCTTTAAAAAGCTAGGAATAAAACCTCCATATGACCCAGCAATCCCACTCCTAGGCATATACTTTGAAAAAAAAATTGAAAAAGTCACTTGTAACCCATTGTTCACTGCAGGGCTATTTACAATAGCTAGAACATGGAAACAACCTAGATGTCCATCGACAGATAAATGGATAAAGAAGATACGGTATATATACACAAAGGAATATTACTCAGCCATAAAAATGAACATGCTTGAGTCCTTTCTAATGAGGTGGATGAAACTAAGTCTACTACACATAGTGAAGTAAGTCAGAAAGAGAAAGATAAATACTGTATTCTAATGCATATATACAGAATCTATAAAAATGGTACTGAAGAATCTATTTACAGGACAACAATGGAGAAACAAGCATAGAGAATAGACTTATGGACATGGCGAGAGGGGAGGAGAGGGTGAGATGTATGGAAAGAGTAACTTGGAAACTTACATTGCCTTATAGATAAATAGATAAATATAAAATAGATAAATATAAAATAGATAGCCAACTGGAATTTGCTTTATGTCTCAGAAAACTCAAACAGGGGCTCTGTATCAACCTACAGATGTGGGATGGGGAGGGAGATGGGAGGGAGGTACAAAAGGGAGGGTATATATGTATACCTATAGGTGATTCATGTTGAGGTTTGACAGAAAACAACAAAATTCTGTAAAGCAATTATCCTTCAATTAAAAAATAATTAAAAAAAAAAGATTTAGACCTTTGTTGTTGTTGTTGTTATTGTTGTTGTTCAGTCACTAAGTCATTTCTCTTTGTGACCCTATGGACTGCAGCACACCAGACTTCCCTGTCCTTCACTATCTCCAGGAGTTCGCTCAAACTCATGTCCATTGAGTCAGTGATGTTATCCAACCATCTCATTCTCTGTTGCCCTCTTCTCCTCCTGCCCTCAATCTTTTCCAACATCAGGATCTTTTCTAATGTGTTGGTTCTTCACATCAGATGGCCAAAGAATTGAAGCTTCAGTATTAGCCCTTCCAATGAATATTCAGGTTGATTTATTTTAAGATTGACTGGTTTGATCTCTCTTCTGTCCAAGGGACTCTCAAGAGTCTTTAAAACACCACAATTCAAAAGCATGAAATCTTTGACGTTCAGCCTTCTTTATGGTCCAACTCTCACATCCATACATCACTACTGGAAAAACCATAGCTTTGACTATTTGGACCCTTGTTGAAAAAGTGATGTCTCTACTTTTTAATATGCTATCTAAGTTTGTCATAGCTTTTCTTCTAAGGAGCAAGTGTCTTTTAATTTCATGGCTGCAGTCACCATCTGCAGTGATTTTGGAATTCAAGAACAAAATCTGCCACTGTTTCCTTCGCTTCCACATCTATTTGCCATGAAGTGATGGGCCTGGATGCCATGATCTTCATTTTTTGAATGTTGAGCTTTAAATCAACTTTTTCACTCTCCTCTTTCACCTTCATCAAGAGGTACTTTAGTTTCTCTTCACTTTCTGCTATTAGGGTGGTGTCATCTGCATATCTGAAGCTGTTTATATTTCTCCTGGCTCAGTTTGTTACTATGGCATAACTTATCCTGGTAATGCAGTTATTGTACACACCAACTAAAGAATGTCACTCGCCATCCATCTCTACAATGATTAGGTCACTGGCCACTACAGTCAGTGACTTTAACACACCCAAAAGGAGTTCAGAGCATTCTGTGCTCTGGGAAAAACTGGTAGAACAAGGCTTTAGATAGTTAGATATTTTCAGGAGAAAATTTTACGAGCACAACTTCTTGCATCTTCTCACACCCAAGAAAGCACTAAAATCTTTAACAGAGACATCTGCTCCTTATGAGTAATAGCAAACATCTGCCAAGATGTATGCTGGATTGCGTGTACTCCTTTGACCAAAATCATATATATGCTAACTTTCACCACTGCCTCTTTGGAGCAGTTCCTTGGAGATATCTGAGAGACTGTCTCCCAGGCTACAGTACTCAATAGGTCCTCAAATAAATCTAAACTTACAGTTCTCTCATTGTGCAGTTATTTTCAGCTGACATATGGAAAAAAAGTAAACACAACTAGATCTCTATCTCAGGCCACAAGTGGATTTTAATTTAATTTAGACCTAAAGAAAAAACTTTAACAAACTTTACAGGAAAATATAAAAGGATACTCTTATGACCTTATGGCATAGATGTTGCTGCTGCTGCTAAATCACTTCAGTCGTGTCCAACTCTGTGTGACCCCATAGACGGCAGCCGAACAGGCTCCCCTATCCCTGGGTTTCTCCAGGCATGAACACTGGAGTGGGTTGCCATTTCCTTCTCCAATGCATGAAAGTGAAAAGTGAAAGTAAAGTCGCTCAGTCGTGTCTGACTCTTCGACCCCATGGACTGCAGCCTACCAGGTTCTTCTGTCCATGAGATTTTCCAGGCAAGAGTACTGGAGTGGTTTGCCATTGCCTTCTCCCATGGCATAGAGAAGTTCTTAAATAAAAGATAACAGAACTCAAACCATAAGAAAATTGATAAATTTGAATACATTAAAATTTTAAAACGTTGCTACAACAAAAGCCACTATAAACAGAGTAAAAAATCAAACTTATTTTGGAGAAGACAGTTGGAAAAACTCACATAATCAAAAAAAGATTAGTATCGAGTTTATATAGATATCTATAAAATGATCATGTAGCACACCTTGAATAAAGAATATAAATAAATTTTCATAATCTAATGAATACAACTTAAAAGTACATGCATTATATATAAATTATATATGTGCTAAGATGCTTCAGTCATGTCTGACTCTGTGCAACTCCATGGACTGTAGCCCTCCAGACTCCTCTGTCCATAGGATTCTCCAAGCAAGAATACTGGAGTGGGTTACCATGCCCTCCTCCAGGGGATCTTGCTGACCCTGGGATCGAACCTCCCTTTCTTATGTCTCCTGCACTGGCAGGCAGGTTCTTTACCACTAGCGCCACCTGGGAAGACCTATAAATTATATATATAGTATATAATAAAAAATAAATATAATACAATTATATTTAACTAAATAAAGTAGATGCAAATGCTGTGATTAGGAAAACCATGTAAACACTGTGACTTGTGACCTGATAATCTGCTCTGCGCACTAGTGCTCCTCAGTGCTGGAGATCTACAGACCAATCTTTATTTATTATTTATTTATTTATTTATTGAAGTCTAGTCCTTTTACATTTCTCTTAGGAATGTTTTCCCCTAATGAGATTGTTTTTCTCCTAATGAAATTATAAACTGTCAAGGATGGAGTTGAAAAGTGCAACCCACATGCCTATCCTGCCTGCAAGTATTTTGGGTTTGGGTTTACCTGGCATGATGCTTTTTCAAAGATTTAAGTTGAACATCTCTAAACAAAGCTGTGAAACTCCTCCATTCACAATAAACCCCACTATTCTCTAAAGTCTTATTTTCAGCACAAGACTACATGTCCTTTAACTTCCTGATCTCTGTATACATTAGAGTTATGACTTCCGCCTACAGACAACGATTAGCCTTCATTTTTTAATGGATAAATCTATAAAGTCACTAATGGTCAGATAGCATGCTATTGGCTGGAACAAGGCAAATAAAACACAGTCCCTGCTTTTTTTGGAGTTCAAAGCCTATTAGAGACAGACATAAGTAAATAAATTATAACACTAGTCAGTGCAATTAGAATTATACACAAGATAGCTCCAAGAGCTAGAAGAGACTGAATAAGCAAAGGTAGGGCTGGAAGAGTGAGTAGAGGCTGCTTGTAAAGCTTCCTTAGAGGAGATAATACTTGAACTACATTTTGAAAAATAAATTCTGCAGCAATCAAAAGGAAAATGAGCATTCCTGGCAGAAGGAACCTCATATACGAAATCACAGGTAATCAGTATGGGGAGCATATCAAGTAGGAGTGAGTAATAGGAGATGCGGCAGAAGCTCAATTATAAAGGGCTTTCTATGACTTCAGTTAAAACTGTGGCTCTAATGCTTGTTAAATGGGTGATATTAGACACCTTGCTTAACCTTTGTGAGTCTCAGTTTCCTCAAGAGTCAAATGCAGATAATATTTTCTTCCAGTATTCTAATGAGGGTTTAATGAGACAATGTTAGGTTAAATTCTCAGCATCAGTTCATTTCAGTTCAGTTCAGTCGCTCATTCATGTCTGACTCTTTACGACCCCATGAATTGCAGCACGCCAGGCCTCCCTGTCCGTCACCAACTCCCATATCACCTAATCTAATGCAAACGGCAGTTCTCCAGGCCTCATGTTACTTCTTTGATGGAGAGCCCATTACAGAATTTCTTCTTAACAGTTATCTATAGTCTCTAGTTTTTCAATGATTAAACATATGTGGCTTTTATAATAGAATTAAATAAAGAATTTTTATAATGAGGACTTCTGGATAGACATAGACCAGCTTATTTTAAAATTTATATAAAAGGCAAAGAACTTAAAATTGGTTTAAAAAAAAGAATTTTGGAAAATTAGAATAAAGTTGAAAGAATCACTCTGTTTAGAATGTCACAGCTACAGTTATCAAGAGGGTGTGGTGTTGGCAGAGGTCTAGACACATAGATTTATGGAACCAAACAGAAAACCCAGAAGTAGACCTACAGAGAGAGATTCATTAATTTTTAAAACTGGCTCACATAAGTGAAAGGGGCCAGAAAATGCAAACCCTCGGAGGCAGTCCAAGCCAGCCTGGAGAACCAAGGAAGAGCTGATTTTGCAGTCTTGAATCTGAAGACAGCCAATCTAGAGGGAGAATTCCTTCCTTTCTCCCTGGAGAATCTCAGTCTTTTCTCTAAGACCTTCAGCTGATTGAATGAAGCCCACCCCATTATTAAGAGTAATTTGCTTTACTCACAATCAATAAAGAACAGGGTAATATAAAACAAAACAAAACAAAAGTATCTGATCCAGCCTCTAAAATAGAGCATAGGATTATGGCTGAAGTTTAACATAAAATATGGAGTGAACTGCAGTAACTGTTGAAAATGTAGAACTTTACCTGAGCCCTGTACTCAGGCGAAGGTAGGATCAATATATCCTTTTGTATTTCAGAAAACAGCTTATTGCAAAGGATCATCCTTTCACATATGACTTTTATGTAAAACCTATGGATGACCCTACTGCTTGTCCATGACAAGGCCAGACACAGACCCTTGAAATTTCCAATTCTTTGTCACACACAATATTGGTTGAGGACTTCCTTCCTTGGTGGTCCCATGGTTAAAAATCTACCTGTCAATGCAGATGACACAGGTTCAATCCCTGGTTCCAGAAGATCCCACATACCACAGAGCAACTAAGCCCATGCACCACAACTACTGAAACTGTGCTCTAGGGCCCTTGTTCTGCAATAAGAGAAACCACCACAATGAGAAACCCACGGACCACAAGTAGGGAGTAGCCCCCACTCAACTGCAACTAGAGAAAGTTCATGTGTAACAACAAAGATCCAGAGCAGCCAAAACTAAATAAATAAATAAAGACTGGTTAAACTGTCCCACTGACCAATCTGGACACTAACCTGTCTTGACCAAACTTTTATCAGGTATCTCTCCTTCCACCAGGACCCTAAAGTGTGACAGACCTTTGCGCTTAAGCAAGCAATGGGAGCTTAAGGAAGAGATGGGAGGGAAGAAAAAAAAACACACCTTAACAGACTCTCCTGAGAATCAGCCAACCACAAAAAAAAAAAAAAAAAAANATCTGGACACTAACCTGTCTTGACCAAACTTTTATCAGGTATCTCTCCTTCCACCAGGACCCTAAAGTGTGACAGACCTTTGCGCTTAAGCAAGCAATGGGAGCTTAAGGAAGAGATGGGAGGGAAGAAAAAAAAACACACCTTAACAGACTCTCCTGAGAATCAGCCACCCAAAAAAAAAAAAAAAAAAAAAAAAAAAATCAGACATTTTCTGCTCAGCTGACCAGTCAATCCCCTGTTTACCCCACTCCCCACACTCAGATCTTTCAAGCCTTGTTTACGTCTCCCTTTAAAAGAAAACCTTTTCTGCCTGGTCTTTGAAACCCCTGTAGACATTATGGTTGGAGTCTTCTGTTGCAAAAATTCCGTTCCTCCTAATGTAATAGTTCCCCCTTTCCTAATTACAATCTTCTTTTCAAATAAAATGCCTCCTTACTTAAGTCTGCATTTGTTTTTTATTTCACACTGCCTAAAGATAGAGTTTCTAATATTTTTGGAAGTATTTTTCTCCTCTGTCATGTTTGCTTTTATTTATCAGGTCCCTTTTATGGATTTTAAGTATTCATGCCTGGTTCAGAAGCCACATAGGCAGAGGGATCAAACCTCTGAGGGTTTTAACAAGCTTCCCACATACTTCTTAGGTTAAAATGGAAATAAATAGGTAGAAGGACAGCTTCCATATGCAAACACCTCAAGATAATCAATTCTATTTTAATATCTTGCTGGCTGCAGAGTTACAGCTTCTGAGACCATTTAATTCACTTCCAGCTAATGCTTGAGGTGCCAAAGCATAACAAAGAAAAAAGATAAAGTAGATCAAGCTAAAATATTTTATTAGATCACAGCAAGTTAAAAGCCTGGCCAATTCCAAATCTCACAGAACATCTTTGTCATATTATCCCTGAATGGACTCAAATAAAAAGTTTGCCAGTGCTTACAAACTATTGACTTTGCACCTTGAAAATATTTATGTTATCATAAGATGTTTAATGGTATTCTTCTCAAAAACAAAAGTAAGGATAAGTAGACTAGATATGTTATTTTTGACTAGTGCACTTAAGGGAGGCCTGGCATGCTGCAGTCCAAGGGGTCACAAAGAGTCAAAAACAACTGGGTGACTGAACAACAAAGTCATAAGTTAACCATTGTAGATCACATTTAATTATGCATACTTAATGAACTGTCGGTCTTCCCAGGTGGTGCTAGTGGTCAAGAATCTGCCTGCCAATGCAGGAGGCATAAGAGACTCGAACTCAATCCCTGAATTGGGAAGATCCCCTGGAGGAGGGCACAACAACCCACTCCAGTATTCTTGCCTGGAGAATATCATGGACAGAGGACCCTGGAAGGCTACAGTCACAGGATCACAGAGTCGGACATGACTGAAGCAACTTAACATGCATGAATACAATGAATTACTCACCAAAATCATAACTAATTTTAAACATCCGGAGTATGTACTATGTACATAGTCATAGGATGCTTTTGCTGGTTTCTTGCTCAGAAGTTTCTGGTATACACTGTCATGGTTATCAGGATCAGCAGTATGCTGAGAAATGTTTAAAAACTTGCCTTCAGGGAAAAGGCATACCCTGATGGGTAGCCCTTGCCAGTGTCCATCGGTGCTAAGTCACTTCAGTAGTGTCCGACTCTGTGCAGTCCTATAGCCCACTATAGGCCATAGCCCATCAGGCTCCTCAGTCCGAGGGATTCTCCAGGCAAGAATACTGGAGTGGGTGCTTTGCCCCCCTCCACGGGATCTTGAAAACCCAGGGATCAAACATGTTTCTTATGTCTCTTGCATTGACAGGTGGGTTCTTTACCACTAGCATCACCTGGGAAGCCCCATGGTGTAAATATTCCCACCATGGTTCATTTCAAGCTATCAATGTGACTGCACTTGGAGCTGAGAAAGAGATGCTCAGCAACACACCGTATAGATACAGTAGAATTAAATAACCTCAAGAGTACATAATAATAAAATGAAGTAAGATAACTAGGAAATGATGTTTTGAGTACATATAATTTTGGGTTTTAACATGACGTATTTAACTGTAATTTATGGCTATGTGAAACAACAGGCTTGCAAAATCCCTGGAAATTTAAAAGTCAGCTTCTCTACACTGGCACAAGCTAGTACCAGTGCCCACTAGTGAGTATAGGATCCATCCTTCACTTTGGCAACAACACCTAGGTTACATTATTTAAGACAGAAATGCTTTAGCTCACAGAAGCTTAAGGATTTTACTGGTCAAAAGGCATATACTACCAGTGCTCGGTTGAATGGTGGCTCCCAAAAGATATGTTCAACTGAGTGTAGGCTTACTTGGAAAAAGGGTCTTTGGGACGAATTTTTTTTTAATTTTTTAACTTTTCATTGAGGCACAAGGTGTGTACAGAAAAGCACACAAAAAGATACAGCTCAATTAATTTTTATACAATAATCATGCATCCCGGATTGGCGATTCATTTTACACATGATAATATACCTGTTTCAATGCCATTCTCCCAAATCATCCCAGCCTGGCCCTCTCCCACAGAATCCAAAAGACTATTCTATACATCTGTGTCTCTTTTGCTGTCTTGCATACAGGGTTATCGTTACCATCTTTCTAAATTCCATATATATATATATATATATATATATATATATATATATNATCGGTGCTAAGTCACTTCAGTAGTGTCCGACTCTGTGCAGTCCTATAGCCCACTATAGGCCATAGCCCATCAGGCTCCTCAGTCCGAGGGATTCTCCAGGCAAGAATACTGGAGTGGGTGCTTTGCCCCCCTCCACGGGATCTTGAAAACCCAGGGATCAAACATGTTTCTTATGTCTCTTGCATTGACAGGTGGGTTCTTTACCACTAGCATCACCTGGGAAGCCCCATGGTGTAAATATTCCCACCATGGTTCATTTCAAGCTATCAATGTGACTGCACTTGGAGCTGAGAAAGAGATGCTCAGCAACACACCGTATAGATACAGTAGAATTAAATAACCTCAAGAGTACATAATAATAAAATGAAGTAAGATAACTAGGAAATGATGTTTTGAGTACATATAATTTTGGGTTTTAACATGACGTATTTAACTGTAATTTATGGCTATGTAAAACAACAGGCTTGCAAAATCCCTGGAAATTTAAAAGTCAGCTTCTCTACACTGGCACAAGCTAGTACCAGTGCCCACTAGTGAGTATAGGATCCATCCTTCACTTTGGCAACAACACCTAGGTTACATTATTTAAGACAGAAATGCTTTAGCTCACAGAAGCTTAAGGATTTTACTGATCAAAAGGCATATACTACCAGTGCTCGGTTGAATGGTGGCTCCCAAAAGATATGTTCAACTGAGTGTAGGCTTACTTGGAAAAAGGGTCTTTGGGACGAATTTTTTTTTAATTTTTTAACTTTTCATTGAGGCACGAGGTGTGTACAGAAAAGCACACAAAAAGATACAGCTCAATTAATTTTTATACAATAATCATGCATCCCGGATTGGCGATTCATTTTACACATGATAATATACCTGTTTCAATGCCATTCTCCCAAATCATCCCAGCCTGGCCCTCTCCCACAGAATCCAAAAGACTATTCTATACATCTGTGTCTCTTTTGCTGTCTTGCATACAGGGTTATCGTTACCATCTTTCTAAATTCCATATATATATATATATATATATATATATATATATATATATATGTGCTAGTATACTGTATTGGTGTTTTTCTTTCTGACTTACTTCACTCTGTATAATAGGCTCCAGTTTCATCCACTTCATTAGAACAGACTAAAATGTATTGTTTTTCTGGCTCAGTAATACTCCATTGTGTATATGTACCACAGCTTTCTTATCCATTCATCTGCTGATGGACATCTAGGTTGCTTCCAATCCTGGCTGTTATAAACAATGCTGTGATGAACACTGGGGTACAAGTGGCTCTATCAGTTCTGGTTTCCTCAGTGTATATGCCCAGCAGTGGGATTGCTGGGTTTTAAGGCACTTCTATTTCCAGATTTTTAAGGAATCTCCACACTGTTCTCCATAGTGGCTATACTAGTTTGCATTCCAACCAATAGTATAAGAGAGTTCCCTTTTCTTCATACCCTTTCCAGCATTTATTGCTTGTAGACTTTTGGATAGTAGCCATTCTGACTAGTGTGAAATGATAAATCATGGTGGTTTTGATTTGCACTTCTCTGATAATGAGTGATGTTGAGCATCTTTTCATGTGCTTGTTATCCATCTGTATGTCTTCTTTGGAGAAATGTCTGTTTAGTTCTTTGCCCCATTTTTTGATTGGGTTGTTTATTTTTCTGGAATTGAGCTGCAGGAGTTGCTTATATATTTTTGAGATTAATTCTTTGTCAATTGCTTCATTTGCTATTATTTTCTCCCATTCTGAAGGCTGTCTTTTCACCTTACTTATAGTTTCCTTTGTTGTGCAGAAGCTTTTAAGTTTAATTAGGTCCTATTTGTTTATTTTTGCTTTTATTTCCAATATTCTGGGAGGTGGATCATAGAGGATCCTGCTTTGATTTATGTTAGAGAGTGTTTTGCCTATGTTCTCTTTTAGGAGTTTTATGGTTTCTGGTCTTACATTTAGATCTTTAATCCATTTTGAGATTATTTTTGTGTATGGTGTTAGAAAGTGTTCTAGTTTCATTCTTTTACAAGTGGTTGACCAGTTTTCCTAGCACCACTTGTTAAAGACATTGTCTTTTCTCCATTGTATATTCTTGCCTCCTTTGTCAAAAAGATAAGGTGTCCATAAGGGCGTCAATTTATCTCTGGGCTTTCTATTTTGCTCCATTGATCTATATTTCTGTCTTTGTGCCAGACCATACTGTCTTAATGACTGTAGCTTTGCAGTAGAGCCTGAAGTCAGGCAGGTTGATTCCTCCAATTCCATTCTTCTTTCTCAAGACTGCTTTGGCTATTCGAGTTTTGTTGTTGTTGTTTGTTTGTTTGTTTTTTGTATTTCCATACAAATTGTGAAATTATTTATTCTGGCTCTGTGAAAAATATTGTTGGTACATTAATAGGGATTGCATTGAATCTATAGATTGCTTTGAGTAGTATACTCATTTTCATTGTATTGATTCTGCTGATCCATGAATACGGTATATTTCTCATCTATTAGTGTCTTCTTTTATTTCTTTCACCAGTGCTTTATAGTTTTCTATATGTAGGTCTTTAGTTTCTTTAGGTAGGTATATTCCTAAGTATTTTATTCTCTTCATTGCAATAGTGAATGGAATTGTTTTCTTAATTTCTCTTTCTGTTCTCTCATTGTTAGTGTATAAGAAAGCAAGTGATTTATCTGTGTTGATTTTATATCCTGCAACTTTACTATTATCATTGATCAACTCTAGTAATTTCTTAGTGGAGTCTTTAGGGTTTTCCATGTAGAGTACCATGTCATCTGCAAACAGTGAGAGTGTTTCTTCTTCTTTTCCAATGTAGATTCCTTTTATTTCTTTTTCTGCTCCTATTGCTGTGGGCAAAACTTCCAAAACTATGTTGAACAGTAGTGATGAGAGTGGGCACCCTTGTCTTGTTACTGACTTCAGGGGGAATGCTTTCAATTTTTCACCATTGAAGATAATGTTTGGTGTTTGTTTGTCATATATAGTTTTCATTATGTTGAGGTATGTTCCTTCCGTTCCTGCTTTCTGGAGGGTTTTTATCATAAATGGATGTTGAACTTTTTCAAAGGCTTTCTCTGCATCTATTGAGATAATTAGATGGCTTTTATTTTTCAATTTGTTAATGTGGTGAATTACATTGATTGATTTGCGGATATTGAAGAATCCTTGTATCCCTGGGATAAAGCCCACTTGGTCATGATGTTTGATCTTTTTAATGTGTTGATGGATTCTGATTGCTAGAATTTTGTTAAGTATTTTTGCAACTATGTTCATCAGTGATATTGGCCTATAATTTTCTTTTTGGTGGAATCTTTGTCAGGTTTTGATATTAGGGTGATGGTGGCCTCATAGAATGAGTTTGGAAGTTTACCTCCCTCTGCAATTTTGGAAGAGTTTGAGTAAGATAGGTGTTAGCTCTTCTCTAAATTTTTGAAAGAATTCAGCTGTGAAGCTGTCTGGACCTGGGCTTTTGTTTGCTGGAAGATTTCTNCTGTTTCAATGCCATTCTCCCAAATCATCCCAGCCTGGCCCTCTCCCACAGAATCCAAAAGACTATTCTATACATCTGTGTCTCTTTTGCTGTCTTGCATACAGGGTTATCGTTACCATCTTTCTAAATTCCATATATATATATATATATATATATATATATATATATATATGTGCTAGTATACTGTATTGGTGTTTTTCTTTCTGACTTACTTCACTCTGTATAATAGGCTCCAGTTTCATCCACTTCATTAGAACAGACTAAAATGTATTGTTTTTCTGGCTCAGTAATACTCCATTGTGTATATGTACCACAGCTTTCTTATCCATTCATCTGCTGATGGACATCTAGGTTGCTTCCAATCCTGGCTGTTATAAACAATGCTGTGATGAACACTGGGGTACAAGTGGCTCTATCAGTTCTGGTTTCCTCAGTGTATATGCCCAGCAGTGGGATTGCTGGGTTTTAAGGCACTTCTATTTCCAGATTTTTAAGGAATCTCCACACTGTTCTCCATAGTGGCTATACTAGTTTGCATTCCAACCAATAGTATAAGAGAGTTCCCTTTTCTTCATACCCTTTCCAGCATTTATTGCTTGTAGACTTTTGGATAGTAGCCATTCTGACTAGTGTGAAATGATAAATCATGGTGGTTTTGATTTGCACTTCTCTGATAATGAGTGATGTTGAGCATCTTTTCATGTGCTTGTTATCCATCTGTATGTCTTCTTTGGAGAAATGTCTGTTTAGTTCTTTGCCCCATTTTTTGATTGGGTTGTTTATTTTTCTGGAATTGAGCTGCAGGAGTTGCTTATATATTTTTGAGATTAATTCTTTGTCAATTGCTTCATTTGCTATTATTTTCTCCCATTCTGAAGGCTGTCTTTTCACCTTACTTATAGTTTCCTTTGTTGTGCAGAAGCTTTTAAGTTTAATTAGGTCCTATTTGTTTATTTTTGCTTTTATTTCCAATATTCTGGGAGGTGGATCATAGAGGATCCTGCTTTGATTTATGTTAGAGAGTGTTTTGCCTATGTTCTCTTTTAGGAGTTTTATGGTTTCTGGTCTTACATTTAGATCTTTAATCCATTTTGAGATTATTTTTGTGTATGGTGTTAGAAAGTGTTCTAGTTTCATTCTTTTACAAGTGGTTGACCAGTTTTCCTAGCACCACTTGTTAAAGACATTGTCTTTTCTCCATTGTATATTCTTGCCTCCTTTGTCAAAAAGATAAGGTGTCCATAAGGGCGTCAATTTATCTCTGGGCTTTCTATTTTGCTCCATTGATCTATATTTCTGTCTTTGTGCCAGACCATACTGTCTTAATGACTGTAGCTTTGCAGTAGAGCCTGAAGTCAGGCAGGTTGATTCCTCCAATTCCATTCTTCTTTCTCAAGACTGCTTTGGCTATTCGAGTTTTGTTGTTGTTGTTTGTTTGTTTGTTTTTTGTATTTCCATACAAATTGTGAAATTATTTATTCTGGCTCTGTGAAAAATATTGTTGGTACATTAATAGGGATTGCATTGAATCTATAGATTGCTTTGAGTAGTATACTCATTTTCATTGTATTGATTCTGCTGATCCATGAATACGGTATATTTCTCATCTATTAGTGTCTTCTTTTATTTCTTTCACCAGTGCTTTATAGTTTTCTATATGTAGGTCTTTAGTTTCTTTAGGTAGGTATATTCCTAAGTATTTTATTCTCTTCATTGCAATAGTGAATGGAATTGTTTTCTTAATTTCTCTTTCTGTTCTCTCATTGTTAGTGTATAAGAAAGCAAGTGATTTATCTGTGTTGATTTTATATCCTGCAACTTTACTATTATCATTGATCAACTCTAGTAATTTCTTAGTGGAGTCTTTAGGGTTTTCCATGTAGAGTACCATGTCATCTGCAAACAGTGAGAGTGTTTCTTCTTCTTTTCCAATGTAGATTCCTTTTATTTCTTTTTCTGCTCCTATTGCTGTGGGCAAAACTTCCAAAACTATGTTGAACAGTAGTGATGAGAGTGGGCACCCTTGTCTTGTTACTGACTTCAGGGGGAATGCTTTCAATTTTTCACCATTGAAGATAATGTTTGGTGTTTGTTTGTCATATATAGTTTTCATTATGTTGAGGTATGTTCCTTCCGTTCCTGCTTTCTGGAGGGTTTTTATCATAAATGGATGTTGAACTTTTTCAAAGGCTTTCTCTGCATCTATTGAGATAATTAGATGGCTTTTATTTTTCAATTTGTTAATGTGGTGAATTACATTGATTGATTTGCGGATATTGAAGAATCCTTGTATCCCTGGGATAAAGCCCACTTGGTCATGATGTTTGATCTTTTTAATGTGTTGATGGATTCTGATTGCTAGAATTTTGTTAAGTATTTTTGCAACTATGTTCATCAGTGATATTGGCCTATAATTTTCTTTTTGGTGGAATCTTTGTCAGGTTTTGATATTAGGGTGATGGTGGCCTCATAGAATGAGTTTGGAAGTTTACCTCCCTCTGCAATTTTGGAAGAGTTTGAGTAAGATAGGTGTTAGCTCTTCTCTAAATTTTTGAAAGAATTCAGCTGTGAAGCTGTCTGGACCTGGGCTTTTGTTTGCTGGAAGATTTCTGATTACAGTTTCAATTTCCATGTTTGTGATGGGTCTATTAAGATTTTCTATTTATTCCTGGTTCAGTTTTGGAAAGTTATACTTTTCTAAGAATTCGTCCATTTCTTCCAAGTTGTCCATTTATTGGCATGTAATTGCTGATAGTAGTCTCTTATGATCTTTTGTATTTCTGTGCTGTCTGTTGTGATCTCTCATTTTCATTTCTAAGTTTATTGATTTTATTTTTCTCCTATCCTCTCAAAGTACCAGCTTTTGGCTTTGTTGATTTTTGCTATGGTCTCTTTTATTTATTTATTTATTTATTTGCATCTATTTCTCCCCTAGTTTTTAAGATTTCTTTCCTTCTACTACCCTGGGGTTCTTTATCTTTTCCTTTTCTAGTTTCTTTGGGTGTAGAGTTAGGTTATTTATTTCACTTTTTTCTTGTTTCTTGAGGTAAGCCTGTATTGCTATGAACCTTCCCCTTCAGTTCAAATCAGTCGCTCAATTGTGTCCAACTCTTTGTGACCCCATGAATCGCAGCATGCCAGGCCTCCCTATCCATCATCAACTCCCGGAGTTCACTCAGACACACGTCCATCAAGGTCAGTGATGCCATCCAGCCATCTCATCCTCTGCCATCCCTTTCTCCTCTTGCCCCCAATCCCTCCCAGCATCAGTTTTTCCAATGAGTCAACTCTTCACATGAGGTGGCCAAACTACTGGAGTTTCAGTTTTAGCACCTTTCCTTCCAAAGAAATCTCAGGTCTGATCTTCAGAATGGACTGGTTGGATCTCCTTGCAGTCCAAGGGACTCTCAAGAGTCTTCTCCAACACCACAGTTTAAAAGCATCAATTCTTTGGCGCTCAGCCTTCTTCACAGTCCAACTCTCACATCCATACACGATCACAGGAAAAACCATAGCCTTGACTAGACGGACCTTAGTCTGCAAAGTAATGTCTCTGCTTTTGAATATACTATCTAGGAGTATATTTGGTCATAACTTTTCTTCTAAGGAGTAAGCCTTAGCACTGCTTTTACAGTGTTCCACAGGTTTGGGGTTGCTATGTTTTCATTTTTATTCATTTCTATGCATATTTTGATTTCTTTTTTATTTCTTCTGTGATTTGTTGATTATTCAGCAGCGTGTTGTTCAGCATCCATATGTTGAAGTTTTTAATAGCTTTTTTCCTGTAATTGAGATCTAACCTTACTGCATTGTGGTCAGAAAATTGCTTGGAATGATTTCAATATTTTTGAATTTACCAAGGCTAGATTTATGGCCCAGGATGTGATCTATCCTAGAGAAGTTTCCATGTGCACTTGAGAAAAAGGTGAAATTCATTGTTTTGGGGTGAAATGTCCTATAGATATCAATTAGGTCTAACTGGTCTATTGTATCATTTAAAGTTCGTGTTTCCTTGTTAATTTTCTGTTTAGTTGATCTATCCATAGGTGTGAGTGGGGAATTAGTCTCCCGCTATTATTGTATTATTGTTAATTTCCCCTTTCATACTTGTTAGCATTTATCTTACATATTGCGGTGCTCCAATGTTGGGTGCATATATATTTATAATGGTTATATCTTTTTCCTGGATTGACCCTTTGATCATTATGTAGTGTCCTTCTTTCTCTCTTTTCACAGCCTTTGTTTTAAAATCTATTTTATCTGATATGAGTATTGCTACTCATGCTTTCTTATGGCCTCTATTTGTATAGAGTATCCTTTTTTCCAGCCCTTCTCTTTCAGTCTCTATGTGTCTCTTGTTTTGAGGTGGGTCTCTTGTAGACAACATATATAGGGATCTTGTTTTTTTATCCATTCAGCCAGTCTTTGTCTTTTGGTTGGGGCATTCAACCCATTTCTATTTAAGCTAGTTATTGATAAGTATGATCCCTTGGCCATTTACTTTATTGTTTGGGGTTCGAGTTTATACACCCTTTCTGTGTTTCCGCTCTAGAGAAAATCCTTTAGCATTTGTTGGAGAGCTAGTCTCAGTTCAGTTCAGTTCAGTCGCCCAGTCATGCTCGACTCTTTGTGACCCCATGAACTGCAGCATGCCAGGCCTCCCTGTCCATCACCAACTCCCTGAGTTCACCCAAACTCACGTCCATTGAGTCAATGATGCCGTCCAGCCATCTCATCCTCTGGCATTCCTTTTTCCTCCTGCCCCCAATCCTCCCAGAATCAGAGTCTTTTCGAATGAGTCAACTCTTAGCATGAGGTGGACTCTTCCAAAGTATTGGAGTTTCAGCTTTAGCATCATCCCTTCCAAAGAACACCCAGGGCTGATCTCCTTTAGAATGGAATGGTTGGATCTCCTTGCAGTCCAAGGGACTCTCAAGAGTCTTCTCCAACACCACAGTTCAAAAGCATCAATTCTTTGATGCTCAGCTTTCTTTATACTCCAACTCTCACATTCATACATTGCTGGGGTCCAGCCCTGGTGAATCCAAGGTAATTCAAAGGTGAGATGAAGTCAGCGTCCTTGGAAAATTACATATTTAATTACAGATATATAGAGAGATTAGAAACGGATAGTGTAGTAGGAAATATTAGTGGAGAAAAAGAGGCTGAATAACTTGATTAATTCAGCCAGAAAAACGGGGAGCAAGAAAGAAATGACATGGGGGAATCAGTCTTTCCAGAAACTGATCACATTTGTTTTATTTTTAGGTTTGCTTATATACCTTTTGTACACATAGGGATGAATACACAGTCACGCAGGGGTCAGCAGTCCTGACCTTTATCAAAATCAGGTGCTTTACATTAAAAAAAAAGGTTTTAGGGGTTTTACATCATCTTCTCGCCATGAGGCCTACTGACATTTTACAACCCTTTCTTTCTTTCTAATAACCAAAAAACTTACTTTTTCCAAGGGTGTTTTTTCTTAAGCCAGGCACCACCATCCAAATAAAGTTTCATTCCTATAGGGTGAGGGTGTAGTGAGTTACAATCAAGAAAGGAATTCATTTAACCCAAGGTTAACATGATCAATCTTAAAGGTTAATACTTATTTCTCCTATATGCTAGTTATATTTATTAAAAAGGCAGGGAATATGGAGATTTAGCAGCAAACATCAGCCCAACAAATGAAAACCCTTCACCAATGTTCCCCTTAAGATATACTTAGTCTTAAGATAGTGATAAAGTTACATTTTTACATAGCAAGGACAGAGTGATTTATAACAAAGGACAGTGATCTATAACAAAAGAGAAAATTCATTAACTCAAAAAGTCTAGTATTGCTAACATCAAAAACTACTATAATTTCTTTTCTCTTTTCCAAGTACATTGATTAATATATTCCCAGGTGTCTAAGAATATGGAGACGTGGAAGCAATCATTGACAACAATGAGAAAAGCCCTATGTTAATTAAGAATCTCAAAATACTCCAAAACTCTCTGTGCTGTTTATGGTTGAGAGGTAGTAAACAATCATGTGTGTAGTGGCAGGAGTATGGATAATCCTGTCACACAAGCTAGTTTGCCAGCAGAGAGGTTTGACCTGAGAAACCCTTGTCCCACCCAGGGCAGAGAATTAGCAGCAATTATTGGCACAAAAAATGAAAAATCTTCCACCAATATAATTCCTAACCAACCCACTATATTAATAATTTCTAACTTCTCCAAAGAATTTGACTTTAGTAAGTCTAAAACATCTTATGCCTCTCATGGTTAGGAGGCTGTAAACAGTCACATGTGGCCAGACGAACCTATACAGGGGGCTAGATAACCTTCAGAGGAGTTCATAAGTTGAAACACTCTCATCATGCCTAAGAATTAATGGTTATGGGGGAGAGCCCTCCGTAAAGTCAGAGGTGTAGGTGAGAGCATAAAACAGACTCTGGTTGGGGGGGTAGATTCTCGGGAACAGGGGGTTTCCTGAGGCTTGATCACGCCTTTGCGTATGCCAAGCCTCCTTCCTGATGACCTTTGTCACGGGCAGAGTACCTCACTCTGGCTTCCAGCAATCCATGACTACTGGAAAAACCATAGCCTTGACTAGACAGGCCTTTGTTGTCAAAGTAATGTCTCTGCCCTTGAAAATGCTATCTAGGTTGGTCATAACTTTCCTTCCAAGAAGTAAGCATCTTTTAATTCCATGGTTGCAATCACCATCTGCAGTGATTTTGGAGCCCACAAAAATAATGTCTGACACTGTTTCCCCTGTTTCCCCATCTATTTGCCATGAAGTGATGCGACCAGATGCCATGACCTTAGTTTTCTGAATGTTCAGCTTTAAGCCAACTTTTTCACTCTCCACTGTCACTTCCATCAAGAAGCTTTTCAATTCCTCTTCACTTTCTGCCATAAGGGTGGTGTCATCTGCATATCTGAGGTTACTGATATTTCTCCCAGTAATCTTGATTCCAGCTTGTGCTTCTTCCAGCCCAGCATTTCTCTTGATGTACTCTGCATATAAGTTAAATAAGTAGGAGGACAATATACAGCCTTGACGTACTCCTTTTCCTATTTGGAACCAGTCTATTGTTCCATGTCCAGTTCTAACTGCTGCTTCCTGACCTGCATACAGGTTTCTCAATAAGCACGTGAGGTGGTCTGGTATTCCCATCTCAGAATTTTCCACAGTTTATTATGATCTACACAGTCAAAGTCTTTTGGCATAGTCAATAAAACAGATGTTTTTCTGGAACTCTCTTTCTTTTCCCATAATCCAACGGACATTGCCAATTTGATCTCTGGTACCTCTGCCTTTTCTAAAATCAGCTTGAACATCTGCAAGTTCACAGTTTGCGTATTGCTGAAGCATGGCTTAGAGAATTTTGAGCATTACTTTACTAGCATGTGAGATGAGTGCAATGGTGCAGTAGTTTGAGCATTCTTTGGCATTGCCTTTCTTTGGGATTGGAACGAAAACTGATCTTTTCCAGTCCTGTGGCCACTGCTGAGTTTTCCAAATTTGCTGGCGTATTGAGTGCAGCACTTTCACAGCATCATCATCCAGGATTTGAAAGAGCTCAACTGGAATTTCATCACCTCCACTAGCTTTGTTCGTAGTGATGCTTTCTAAGGCCACTTGACTTTACATTCCAGGATGTCTGGCTCTAGATGAATGATCACACCATCGTCATTATCCTGGTCGTGAAGATCTTTTCGGAACAGTTCTGTGTATTCTTGCCAGCTCTTCTTAATATCTTCTGCTTCTGTTAGGCCCATACCATTTCTGTCCTTTATTGAGCCCATCTTTGCATGAAATGTTC
>SJYW01007971.1:0-12907 GCA_006410735.1 Raphicerus campestris | reverse complement strand
TGGGCAGGGTGGTGGCAGGGGGACCATCCAGGTGGTGGTGAGATACAGACCATTAATTTGGCAGAGTGGAAAGCTAATGCCCATTCGGTAGTAGAATGTGATCATGTGTGGAAGGAAGTTAGTGTTTGAACTGGAGGACTGGAAGACAAAAGCTCAAGGAAAACATACACTTTTGATATGTTTGTCCAATTCTGGATGAAGTTATTATGGGCAATAATTGCACTATTTTTGCATATGGCCAAACTCGCACTGGAAAAACCTTTACAATGGAAGGTGAAAGTTCCCCTGATGAAGCGTATACTTGGGAACAGGATCCTTTGGCTGGTACAATTCCATGTACTCTTCATCAGATTTTTGAGAAACTTACTGATAATGGTACTGAATTTTCAGCAAAAGTATCGCTATTGGAAATCTATAATGAAGAGCTCTTTGATCTCCTTAATCCGTCTTCTGAGGTTTCTGACATACTGCAGATGTTTGATGATCCCCATAACAAGAGGGGAGTGATAATCAAAGGTTTAGAAGAAATGACAATATACAACAAGGATGAAGTCTATCAAAGTTTGGAGAAGGGGGCAGCAAAAAGGACAGCCGCAGCAACTTTNCATACTGCAGATGTTTGATGATCCCCGTAACAAGAGGGGAGTGATAATCAAAGGTTTAGAAGAAATGACAATATACAACAAGGATGAAGTCTATCAAAGTTTGGAGAAGGGGGCAGCAAAAAGGACAGCCGCAGCAACTTTGATGAATGCCTACTCTAGTCAATCCCACTCAGTTTTCTCTGTTAAAATACATACAAAAGAAACTACAGTTGATGCAGGGAAGCTTGTTAAAACTGGAAAGTTGTAGGCAGTGAGAACATTGGCTGTTCTGGAGCAGTTGACAAGAGAGCTTGGGAAGCTGGAAATACCAGTCAGTCCCCATTGACTCTGGGAAGGGTTATTACTGCTCTTGTAGAAAGAACACCTCATGTTCCTTATCGAGAATCTAAACTGACTAGAATCCTCCAGGACTCTCTTGGAGGATGTACAAGAACGTCTATTACTGCAACAGTTTCTCCTGCATCTCTCAATTTGGAAGAAACTCTGAGTACACTGGAATATGCTCATAGAGCAAGGAACACACTCAATAAGTTTGAGGTTAACCAGAAACTCACCAAGAAAGTTCTGATTAAGGAATATAGAGAAGAGGTAAAGCGTCTGAAACAGGATCTTGCTGCAACTTGTGAAAAAAATGGAGTGTACATTTCTGAAGAAAATTTTAGAGCTATGGGTGGAAAACTGTTCAAGAGAAAGAAATTGTAGGATTGGTTGAAAAAATTGCTGTTGAGGAAGAGCTAAATAGGGTTATAGAATTGATTATGGATAATAAAAATGAACTTAACCAGTGCAAATCTGACCTGCAAAGTAAGACACAGGAACTGAAACCACTCAGAGACATTTGCAGGAAACGAAACTACAGCTTGTTGAAGAAGAATGTATCACCTCAGCTTTGGAAACTACTGAGGGGAGGAGAAGGCAATGGCACCCCACTCCAGTACTCTTGCAGAAAAATCCCATGGATGGAGGAGTCTGGTGGGCTGCAGTCCATGGGGTCACTAAGAGTCGGACATGACTGAGCAACATCACTTTCACTTTTCACTTTCATGCACTGGAGAAGGGAATGGCAACCCACTCCAGCGTTCTTGCCTGGAGAATTCCAGAGATGGGAGAGCCTGGTGGGCTGCCGTCTATAGGGTCGCACAGAGTCAGACACGACCAAAGCAACTCAGCAGCAGCAGCAGCAGCGGAGAGACTTCATGATGCTGCCAACAGGTTGCTTAACACAGTTGAAGAAACCACAAAAGATGTATTTGGCCTCCATTCTAAACTGCATCGTAAGAAGGCAGTTGATCAGCATAACGCAGAAGCTCAAGACATTTTTGGCAAAACCTTGAATAGTCGGTTTAATAATATGAAAGAATTAATTAAGGATGGCAGCATGAAACAAAAGGCCATGCTAGAAGCTCACGAGACCTCGCTGGTGCCCTGCTGAGTTCCAGTGACTCTTCATTGGACACTATTACTGCAGCAGCACTTGGATCTCTCACATCGATTCCAGAAAATGTGTCTACACTTGTTTCTCAGATGTCTAATATGATATTGAAAGAACAGTTGTCAGCAGCAGAAAGTAAAACTGTACTTCAGGAATTGATTAATGCAGGAAACTATGAAACAGGAAGGTCTGGTTCCTTCAGAAAATTGCAAACAAAATCCCTCTCCTTGGACTGCACAGGAAGTAGCCTGGCAGCAAAGCCCAGGTCTCGGAACCCTGCAAGCTCCCCCTACCTGTGTCTTGCCACCACCTGGATGTTCTTCCCTTTTTTGTCAGATGGCTGGATGGCCTCATCGGCTCAATGGACATGAGTCTGAGTGAACTCCGGGAATTGATGATGGACAGGGAGGCCTGGCGTGCTGCGACTCGTGGGGTCACAAAGAGTTGGACACGACTGAGTGACTGAACTGAACTGAAGATAGAGTGCTGTGGAAGCCCAGAAAAGAAAGGTCCAAAGCAAGCCCCTTTCTCGGAGGAAGCATCCAGAATTGTCTTGAAGAATAATTAGGAAATGTTAAGGCTACCACAGGTACTAAATCGTGATGAAAAAGACAACGAATGTTACTTTAGGACTATGAATTTATCCTTTGAGTGATGAGAACTCATCCTTGCCAAATGATTCCAAGCAAGAAAGCAAAGTCAGATTTGCGTTTTCCGACCACAGTCCTGCAGTAGCTGTTGCAGGCTCAATCTATGTGGCTCAGCATCCCGCAGGTCTCTCAAGGAGGCTATGCAAACACCCAAGACTGTCAGCCTACAACTCCTTGCAGGTGACGCTACCTGGCCTCTCTCGTGCTCAGTGACTGCCTGCTTCCATAGCAGTAGCACTCTGGGCATTTTGGCAGTGTTTATGGTCACTCAACCTGATTAGATGTGGGTCCCAGACCCAAGGAATAAAGAATCATGGGCCTGTGCTTTAAAAAAAAAAAAAAGAATCAGGGATTCAAATCAAAAGGCTGAGATGTTAATTGTGAAAATTTGCCATTATCAAGGCTGTGGCATCAAGTCACAGGAAGCCTCTGATCTAATACCTGTCGTCTCTCAGTCATCCATGCCCTCAAGTGTACAGTGAATAGAACAGCAATAACTATGCATAACATACTCTTATTGTGACAATCAGATGCGATCATGCATGTCAAATGACTCTGTAAACTAAAAAGAGCTACCCAAAGATTAATAAACTGTTTTCTGATTGTCTACCTGCAGAGATATCTGCCTTTCCTCTTTTTCCTTTATTCTATACACTCTGATCCATCAGCACACCCTCTAAATCCTCCAAGCATATCTCCAACCCCTCACTAAGTTGCCTCACCATCATTGCTTCTCATCAGCAGACCCAGCAGTTGCCCTGCAAACTTCTGGAGGCCCCTTCCACTGCTCTCCACACTTTTAATCTGAATCTTTCCACATTCTCTAATCCAGTGGTCCCCAACCTTTTTGGCACCTGGGACCGGTCTGACGGAAGACAATTTTTCCACCAACGAAGGGGTAGGGATGGTTCAGGTGGTAATTCAGGCAATGGGGAGGGGTAGATAAAGCTTAGCTATCTCACCCACCACTCACCTCTTACAGTGAGGCCCAGTTTCCTAAGAGGCCACAGACTGGTCTGCAGACCAGGTGTTGGTGACCCCTGCTCGAATCCACAAAAAAGTCAAATCAATCTTTTAAATATTACATAGAATTGCATTGTTCACCTGACCCGATGGCCTCCTTTCTTACTAGGAAAGAGTATCAATTATGGGATTGGCCAATTAAGTTTGTCTGGGTTTTCCCATAAGATGGGAAGATAAAAACCCAAACCTTTTGGTCAATCCAATACTACCAAGGGCCGGTAGGCCCTTCACCTCCCCTAACTAGTGGCCCCATTCATGGTACCAGAGCCGCAGTGGCCATTGGTCCTTCCTTCAAGAGACTGTAAGCACATTCCTAATGAGGGGCCCTTGCATTGCCTGGTCCCTCTTTCTAGAATGGTCAGGAACTTACTACTTCTCCCTTTCTCACTTCATTCAGCTCAAACGTCACTGTCTCAGAATGGCCTTCCCTCCATATTCTTTACAAAAGGGTGAGTCCTTACCTCCACCTCTCCACTCTGTCACTCTGCTTTTCTTCAGAGCCCTTATTGGTTCTGAAATTATTAACATGTTTACTTATCCCCTGGGATATAAATAGCAGGGGAGCAAAAAGACTCTGTCTATTCCTGCTAACAATTGCATCTGAGTTATTTACATGGATTAGCGGCTCAATTGAAATGTGCTTAATGGATAGTGAAAAGACTGTTCAATTTCCTTTAGTTGATGTGTTCTGCAGAAAACAGAAGTGTACCCATAAATAACTTCAATGTCACTAGTAAAACCTGAATGTTTGAATGGCCTGAAAAGGCTTTATCTCACCTTGGAATTCGAAGTGGACTCCAAGAAGCAAAGTCTGTTGCCAAATCCTTCTGCTGCCAAACATAGTTTCTGTTGTTCTTTGTGGATGGTTGCAGTGCACTGTAGGACCACTTCATCATCCTGCAAAAGGGAGAAAAAGAGGAAAACAGTGAAATTTGGCATGACTCAGCCTAAATCAGATCTCAAAGTGCATTTTAAAAATCAGAGCAAAATGAATCTAAGAACTCTCCTTCCAAAATCCACACAATCAAGTTCTACAGCATTTTTATTTACCCAAAAAAGATAACTGGGTGGCGGGAGTTAGAAAAAGTTACTACCATTGAAGAAAATTAACAGCTTTTTGCAACTGACAGAGGCAATCTGAATAGAAAATGGTAAAATATAGGCTTTCTATGTTAAAGTTCTTACACACTGCTTAAATCATCAAAATTATCAAGAAATGATCTGACATATTCCTAGGACATCAAGTATCATCAAAAACAGAACAGTCTACTAGCAGGCTCACAATCACATTGTTCCAAAACTGACTCAGGAAAACAGGTCAATAACAGAGTTTCTAGGTTCAAATCAACCCCCAAAATCATCTTAGTTCATCTGTGGCAACTCGATCATCTGTAAAATAATCCTGGATTGCTTAAAAATGTGCAGAGAGGTGATTTGTTAGCTCAATCCTCTGAGATCCAACACTTGGTTTCCAATCAATTAAGTTCATAGAATTAGAGGAAAAACTGTACAAGGGAAGAATGAGCCACAGGATGACTCAGTACGGGCAGTGTGAGCACAGCAAGCAGCATGGGCTTTAGAATTTGCAATAGCTGGGTTCCTACTCCAGTTCTGCCATCGACAAAGTGAGGAGAGAAGTTAGATAAACTTACACAGTAACTGACATACAAAAGGCCCTACATCAACAAGAAGTGGGAGATGGCATTATCATTTTTAAACAAAATATCTCAATTTAACAGGTTATAAGTGATAAATATCTAAGAAGTCTAACCATTTATATTTTGATATTTCAGTCTCAATGAAACAGTATACCTAACAGAGAAGTAAAAACAAACAAATATACTCATCAACCCTTTTAATTAGAATCAAGGTGAAAAGAGAATATGAGTACACGCTAGAAGACCCATGGCAGAATGGTAGAGAAGAGGTAATGTGACAAATATTTAAAAGCAGAAAACAGCACTTTTGGTTAACCTGAGGAAAATGCTATATCCATTGGGAAAGTACAGCTCTAATTTAAAACCTTTATCAATGCCATGTATTCGCTTTATTTCCTGCGTGGTAGCAGCAGTACCTAATAGCTGGCTTATAGTATCGGTCATAGCCAAGTCCAATCTCTTAATAATTACCTTTCAACTATCCCCCCAGTGCTCATTAATTTCCAGTGAGCATTCAATTGTTGCATTTCTAAAGTCAATTGCTTTAAAAAAAAAAAAGGCTTATTTTCATATAATGAGTACATCTGAAGATTACTTCATGTTCAGCATGGCTATAATAAAAAATAATGAGATATCTTTGTTGCTTATATAATCTGCAAGATCAAAGATACATTGTGTTTGCCAAATAGGTGGTATTAATAACAAAGTGCTTAATTGTGCTGATGTGATCAATGCCTTCCCAAATCCCCAATGTCTTTGCTATCTTGTCTTACTGCCTCTGTGGAGTGAACTCCAGCGTGGAAACTACACTCTTGGGTAAGACAGACTTCTTTGGATACTAGAGGTGATCTATTTAGATCACTGGTATTTACCAGTTAGGGGTCTTCCCTGGTGGCCCAATGGTTAAGTATCCACCTTCCAGTGCAGGAGATACAGGTTTGATCCCTGGTGGGAGAACTAAGATCCCACATGTCACAGGAAACTAAGCCTCTGTGCTACAATTAGAGAAGCCCAGGCACTGCAAGAAGGAAAGCCTGTGAGCCTCAACAAAGAGCCCACACAGTCAGAAATCTTTCATAAATACCACTTAATAAGTAATTACTGCAGTGGACTAATTAAAGACATTTTAGGAATGAGAGTAAGAANGACTCTGGGAAGGGTTATTACTGCTCTTGTAGAAAGAACACCTCATGTTCCTTATCGAGAATCTAAACTGACTAGAATCCTCCAGGACTCTCTTGGAGGATGTACAAGAACGTCTATTATTGCAACAGTTTCTCCTGCATCTCTCAATTTGGAAGAAACTCTGAGTACACTGGAATATGCTCATAGAGCAAGGAACACACTCAATAAGTTTGAGGTTAACCAGAAACTCACCAAGAAAGTTCTGATTAAGGAATATAGAGAAGAGGTAAAGCGTCTGAAACAGGATCTTGCTGCAACTTGTGAAAAAAATGGAGTGTACATTTCTGAAGAAAATTTTAGAGCTATGGGTGGAAAACTGTTCAAGAGAAAGAAATTGTAGGATTGGTTGAAAAAATTGCTGTTGAGGAAGAGCTAAATAGGGTTATAGAATTGATTATGGATAATAAAAATGAACTTAACCAGTGCAAATCTGACCTGCAAAGTAAGACACAGGAACTGAAACCACTCAGAGACATTTGCAGGAAACGAAACTACAGCTTGTTGAAGAAGAATGTATCACCTCAGCTTTGGAAACTACTGAGGGGAGGAGAAGGCAATGGCACCCCACTCCAGTACTCTTGCAGAAAAATCCCATGGATGGAGGAGTCTGGTGGGCTGCAGTCCATGGGGTCACTAAGAGTCGGACATGACTGAGCAACATCACTTTCACTTTTCACTTTCATGCACTGGAGAAGGGAATGGCAACCCACTCCAGCGTTCTTGCCTGGAGAATTCCAGAGATGGGAGAGCCTGGTGGGCTGCCGTCTATAGGGTCGCACAGAGTCAGACACGACCAAAGCAACTCAGCAGCAGCAGCAGCAGCGGAGAGACTTCATGATGCTGCCAACAGGTTGCTTAACACAGTTGAAGAAACCACAAAAGATGTATTTGGCCTCCATTCTAAACTGCATCGTAAGAAGGCAGTTGATCAGCATAACGCAGAAGCTCAAGACATTTTTGGCAAAACCTTGAATAGTCGGTTTAATAATATGAAAGAATTAATTAAGGATGGCAGCATGAAACAAAAGGCCATGCTAGAAGCTCACGAGACCTCGCTGGTGCCCTGCTGAGTTCCAGTGACTCTTCATTGGACACTATTACTGCAGCAGCACTTGGATCTCTCACATCGATTCCAGAAAATGTGTCTACACTTGTTTCTCAGATGTCTAATATGATATTGAAAGAACAGTTGTCAGCAGCAGAAAGTAAAACTGTACTTCAGGAATTGATTAATGCAGGAAACTATGAAACAGGAAGGTCTGGTTCCTTCAGAAAATTGCAAACAAAATCCCTCTCCTTGGACTGCACAGGAAGTAGCCTGGCAGCAAAGCCCAGGTCTCGGAACCCTGCAAGCTCCCCCTACCTGTGTCTTGCCACCACCTGGATGTTCTTCCCTTTTTTGTCAGATGGCTGGATGGCCTCATCGGCTCAATGGACATGAGTCTGAGTGAACTCCGGGAATTGATGATGGACAGGGAGGCCTGGCGTGCTGCGACTCGTGGGGTCACAAAGAGTTGGACACGACTGAGTGACTGAACTGAACTGAAGATAGAGTGCTGTGGAAGCCCAGAAAAGAAAGGTCCAAAGCAAGCCCCTTTCTCGGAGGAAGCATCCAGAATTGTCTTGAAGAATAATTAGGAAATGTTAAGGCTACCACAGGTACTAAATCGTGATGAAAAAGACAACGAATGTTACTTTAGGACTATGAATTTATCCTTTGAGTGATGAGAACTCATCCTTGCCAAATGATTCCAAGCAAGAAAGCAAAGTCAGATTTGCGTTTTCCGACCACAGTCCTGCAGTAGCTGTTGCAGGCTCAATCTATGTGGCTCAGCATCCCGCAGGTCTCTCAAGGAGGCTATGCAAACACCCAAGACTGTCAGCCTACAACTCCTTGCAGGTGACGCTACCTGGCCTCTCTCGTGCTCAGTGACTGCCTGCTTCCATAGCAGTAGCACTCTGGGCATTTTGGCAGTGTTTATGGTCATTCAACCTGATTAGATGTGGGTCCCAGACCCAAGGAATAAAGAATCATGGGCCTGTGCTTTAAAAAAAAAAAAAAGAATCAGGGATTCAAATCAAAAGGCTGAGATGTTAATTGTGAAAATTTGCCATTATCAAGGCTGTGGCATCAAGTCACAGGAAGCCTCTGATCTAATACCTGTCGTCTCTCAGTCATCCATGCCCTCAAGTGTACAGTGAATAGAACAGCAATAACTATGCATAACATACTCTTATTGTGACAATCAGATGCGATCATGCATGTCAAATGACTCTGTAAACTAAAAAGAGCTACCCAAAGATTAATAAACTGTTTTCTGATTGTCTACCTGCAGAGATATCTGCCTTTCCTCTTTTTCCTTTATTCTATACACTCTGATCCATCAGCACACCCTCTAAATCCTCCAAGCATATCTCCAACCCCTCACTAAGTTGCCTCACCATCATTGCTTCTCATCAGCAGACCCAGCAGTTGCCCTGCAAACTTCTGGAGGCCCCTTCCACTGCTCTCCACACTTTTAATCTGAATCTTTCCACATTCTCTAATCCAGTGGTCCCCAACCTTTTTGGCACCTGGGACCGGTCTGACGGAAGACAATTTTTCCACCAACGAAGGGGTAGGGATGGTTCAGGTGGTAATTCAGGCAATGGGGAGGGGTAGATAAAGCTTAGCTATCTCACCCACCACTCACCTCTTACAGTGAGGCCCAGTTTCCTAAGAGGCCACAGACTGGTCTGCAGACCAGGTGTTGGTGACCCCTGCTCGAATCCACAAAAAAGTCAAATCAATCTTTTAAATATTACATAGAATTGCATTGTTCACCTGACCCGATGGCCTCCTTTCTTACTAGGAAAGAGTATCAATTATGGGATTGGCCAATTAAGTTTGTCTGGGTTTTCCCATAAGATGGGAAGATAAAAACCCAAACCTTTTGGTCAATCCAATACTACCAAGGGCCGGTAGGCCCTTCACCTCCCCTAACTAGTGGCCCCATTCATGGTACCAGAGCCGCAGTGGCCATTGGTCCTTCCTTCAAGAGACTGTAAGCACATTCCTAATGAGGGGCCCTTGCATTGCCTGGTCCCTCTTTCTAGAATGGTCAGGAACTTACTACTTCTCCCTTTCTCACTTCATTCAGCTCAAACGTCACTGTCTCAGAATGGCCTTCCCTCCATATTCTTTACAAAAGGGTGAGTCCTTACCTCCACCTCTCCACTCTGTCACTCTGCTTTTCTTCAGAGCCCTTATTGGTTCTGAAATTATTAACATGTTTACTTATCCCCTGGGATATAAATAGCAGGGGAGCAAAAAGACTCTGTCTATTCCTGCTAACAATTGCATCTGAGTTATTTACATGGATTAGCGGCTCAATTGAAATGTGCTTAATGGATAGTGAAAAGACTGTTCAATTTCCTTTAGTTGATGTGTTCTGCAGAAAACAGAAGTGTACCCATAAATAACTTCAATGTCACTAGTAAAACCTGAATGTTTGAATGGCCTGAAAAGGCTTTATCTCACCTTGGAATTCGAAGTGGACTCCAAGAAGCAAAGTCTGTTGCCAAATCCTTCTGCTGCCAAACATAGTTTCTGTTGTTCTTTGTGGATGGTTGCAGTGCACTGTAGGACCACTTCATCATCCTGCAAAAGGGAGAAAAAGAGGAAAACAGTGAAATTTGGCATGACTCAGCCTAAATCAGATCTCAAAGTGCATTTTAAAAATCAGAGCAAAATGAATCTAAGAACTCTCCTTCCAAAATCCACACAATCAAGTTCTACAGCATTTTTATTTACCCAAAAAAGATAACTGGGTGGCGGGAGTTAGAAAAAGTTACTACCATTGAAGAAAATTAACAGCTTTTTGCAACTGACAGAGGCAATCTGAATAGAAAATGGTAAAATATAGGCTTTCTATGTTAAAGTTCTTACACACTGCTTAAATCATCAAAATTATCAAGAAATGATCTGACATATTCCTAGGACATCAAGTATCATCAAAAACAGAACAGTCTACTAGCAGGCTCACAATCACATTGTTCCAAAACTGACTCAGGAAAACAGGTCAATAACAGAGTTTCTAGGTTCAAATCAACCCCCAAAATCATCTTAGTTCATCTGTGGCAACTCGATCATCTGTAAAATAATCCTGGATTGCTTAAAAATGTGCAGAGAGGTGATTTGTTAGCTCAATCCTCTGAGATCCAACACTTGGTTTCCAATCAATTAAGTTCATAGAATTAGAGGAAAAACTGTACAAGGGAAGAATGAGCCACAGGATGACTCAGTACGGGCAGTGTGAGCACAGCAAGCAGCATGGGCTTTAGAATTTGCAATAGCTGGGTTCCTATTCCAGTTCTGCCATCGACAAAGTGAGGAGAGAAGTTAGATAAACTTACACAGTAACTGACATACAAAAGGCCCTACATCAACAAGAAATGGGAGATGGCATTATCATTTTTAAACAAAATATCTCAATTTAACAGGTTATAAGTGATAAATATCTAAGAAGTCTAACCATTTATATTTTGATATTTCAGTCTCAATGAAATAGTATACCTAACAGAGAAGTAAAAACAAACAAATATACTCATCAACCCTTTTAATTAGAATCAAGGTGAAAAGAGAATATGAGTACACGCTAGAAGACTCATGGCAGAATGGTAGAGAAGAGGTAATGTGACAAATATTTAAAAGCAGAAAACAGCACTTTTGGTTAACCTGAGGAAAATGCTATATCCATTGGGAAAGTACAGCTCTAATTTAAAACCTTTATCAATGCCATGTATTCGCTTTATTTCCTGCGTGGTAGCAGCAGTACCTAATAGCTGGCTTATAGTATCGGTCATAGCCAAGTCCAATCTCTTAATAATTACCTTTCAACTATCCCCCCAGTGCTCATTAATTTCCAGTGAGCATTCAATTGTTGCATTTCTAAAGTCAATTGCTTTAAAAAAAAAAGGCTTATTTTCATATAATGAGTACATCTGAAGATTACTTCATGTTCAGCATGGCTATAATAAAAAATAATGAGGTATCTTTGTTGCTTATATAATCTGCAAGATCAAAGATACATTGTGTTTGCCAAATAGGTGGTATTAATAATAAAGTGCTTAATTGTGCTGATGTGATCAATGCCTTCCCAAATCCCCAATGTCTTTGCTATCTTGTCTTACTGCCTCTGTGGAGTGAACTCCAGCGTGGAAACTACACTCTTGGGTAAGACAGACTTCTTTGGATACTAGAGGTGATCTATTTAGATCACTGGTATTTACCAGTTAGGGGTCTTCCCTGGTGGCCCAATGGTTAAGTATCCACCTTCCAGTGCAGGAGATACAGGTTTGATCCCTGGTGGGAGAACTAAGATCCCACATGTCACAGGAAACTAAGCCTCTGTGCTACAATTAGAGAAGCCCAGGCACTGCAAGAAGGAAAGCCTGTGAGCCTCAACAAAGAGCCCACACAGTCAGAAATCTTTCATAAATACCACTTAATAAGTAATTACTGCAGTGGACTAATTAAAGACATTTTAGGAATGAGAGTAAGAAAATACAACAAGGTACAGGGCTGCTGTTGCTGCTGCTACTAAGTCGCTTCAGTCGTGTCCGACTCTCTGCGACCCCATAGATGGCAGCCCATCAGGCTCCTCCGTCCCTAGGATTCTCCAGGCAAGAACACTGGAGTGGGTTGCTATTTCCTTCTCCAATGCATGAAAGTGCAAAGTGAAAGTGAAGTTGCTCAGCCGTGTCCGACTCCTAGGGACCCCATGGACTGCAGCCTACCAGGCTCCTCCATCCATGGGGTTTTCCAGGCAAGAGTACTGGAGTGGGGTGCCACTGCGTTCTCTGAGGTACAGGGCAAGTAAGGATAAATAGTGCTACCCAGTAAGCTCCAAAAGAAGAGAGGGCACATCACATTTACCAAAAATATAGCATATACCAGTCCTGGCATTAATTTAATCCTCCCAATATTCCAGCAATATACTGATCATTCATACAAACAGTTGAGGAAAACAAGGACCAAAGTAACCTGTCACTCACAAAGGGCCGATCATACTTATTTCCAAGAATTGGTGATGAAACCTAATTTATCTGAAAGTCCTCGGCCCCACATTGGTTCTAAAGGCTCAAGTGACTTTTACTACTTCCATTATCTAACGGTGTACTTCTCTATCTTTAACATGCATCCTCTCACTCATGGGTCTTGGGTAGATTCTGCATTTCTAACAAGTGCTCAAGTATGAGGGAGATTCAGAATGGATCCCAGAAAGGACATGATTCCAGAAAAAATGTGATAAGCCTTTTATAGGAGTTCAGAGGCAATCAGTAACAGTCGAATGTTAAAATACATCATGGATT
>SJYW01007969.1:21336-39767 GCA_006410735.1 Raphicerus campestris | reverse complement strand
AAAGACCCCAAAGAAAGACCCCATAGACCCACCCGAGAGACCACCCCATAGACCCACCCCATAACCCTGTAACCCCGTAACCCCATAGACTCACCGCATAGACCGCAGCCCACCAGGCTCCCCCGTCCCTGGGGTTCTCCAGGCGAGAAAACTGCAGTGGGTTGCCATTTCTTTCTCCAATGCATGAACGTGGAAAGTGAAATCGCTCAGTCGTACCGGTAACTCGACCCTCGAATGACCCCACGGGCCACAGCTTTCCAGGTTCCTCCATCACAAACTTGAACTTCAACATACATTGAGAAGACCCGAATTGATTTCTGGGTCAAGAGAATTCCCCAGAAAAAAAAAAAAAAAAAAAAAAAANTATTGCTTGTAGACTTTTGGATCGCAGTCACCCTGACTGGTGTGAAATGGTACCTCATTGTGGTCTTGATTTGCATTTCTCTGATAATGAGTGATGTTGAGCATCTTTTCATGTGCTTGTTAGCCATCTGTATGTCTTCTTTGGAGAAATGTCTGTTTAGTTCTTTGGCCCATTTTTTGTCTGGGTTGTTTATTTTTCTTGAATTGAGCTGCAGGAGTTGCTTGCATATTTTTGAGATTAGTTCTTTATCAGTTTTTACATTTGCTATTATTTTCTCCCATTCTGAAGGCTGTCTTTTCACCTTGCTTATACTTTCCATTGTTATGCAGAAGCTTTTAATTTTAATTAAGCCCCACTTGTTTATTTTTGCTTTTATTTCCAATATTCTGGAAGATAGATCATAGAGGATCCTGCTGTGATTTATGTTGAAGAGTTTTTTGCCTATATTCTCCTCTGAGAANAGCTTTTAATTTTAATTAAGCCCCACTTGTTTATTTTTGCTTTTATTTCCAATATTCTGGAAGATAGATCATAGAGGATCCTGCTGTGATTTATGTTGAAGAGTTTTTTGCCTATATTCTCCTCTGAGAATTTTATAGTTTCTGGTCTTACATTTAGATCTTTAATCCATTTTGAGCTTATTTTTGTGTATGGTGTTAGAAAGTGTTCTAGTTTCATTCTTTTACAAGTGGTTGACCAGTTTTCCCAGCACTGCTTGTTAAAGAGATTGTCTTTTCTCCATTGTATATTCTTGCCTCCTTTGTCAAAGATAAGGTGTCCATAGCTGCGTGGATTTATCTCTGGGCTGTCTATTTTGTTCCATTGGTCTATATTTCTGTTTTTGTGCCAGCACCATACTGTCTTGATGATTGTGGCTTTGTAGTAGAGCCTGAAGTCAGGCAGGTTGATTCCTCCAGTTCCATTCTTCTTTCACAAGATTGCTTTTGCTATTTTAGACTTTTTGTATTTCCATACAAATTGTGAAATTATTTGTTCTAGCTCTGTGAAAAATATCACAGAGCTTGATAAGCGTTGCATTGAATCTATAGATTGCATCATTTTCTAAACATTTTTACCAGTTGAAAATAATCAAAGTAGTTTTTCAAACTATTAGAATTGAAAATAAAACTATTCATTGAGAAATGCAGGTAAGAAAATTGAAACTTGTTTAATAACATATATGAAATGAATCACCAGTCCAGGTTTGATGTATGATACAGGATGCTTGGGGCTGGTGCACTGGGATGACCCAGAGGGATGGAATGGGGAGGGAGTTGGGAGGAGGATCATGGAAAAAGCAAGAGAGTTCCAGGAAAACATCTATTTCTGCTTTATTGACTATGCCAAAGCCTTTGACTGTATATGGAAAGTTCTTCAAGAGATGGGAATACCAGACCACCTAACCTGCCTCTTGAGAAATCTGTATATCGGTCAGGAAGCAACAGTTAGAACTGGACATGGAACAACAGACTGGTTCCAAATAGGAAAAAGAGTACGTCAAGGCTGTATATTGTCACCCAGCTTATTTAACTTATAAGCAGAGTACATCATGAGAAACGCTTGCCTGGAAGAAACACAAGCTGGAATCAAGATTGCCGGGAGAAATATCAATAACCTCAGATATGCAGATGACACCACCCTTATGGCAGAAAGTGAAGAAGAGCTAAAGGGCCTCTTGATGAAGGTGAAAGAGGAGAGTGAAAAAGTTGGCTTAAACTCAGCATTCAGAAAATGAAGATCATGGCATCTGGTCCCATCACTTCATGGGAAATAGATGGAGAAACAGTGGAAACAGTGTCAGACTTTATTTTGGGGGGCTCCAAAATCACTGCAGATTGTGACTGCAGCCATGAAATTAAAAGACGCTTACTCCTTGGAAGAAAAGTTATGAGCAACCTAGATAGTATGTTCAAAAGCAGACATTACTTTGCCAACTAAGGTCCATTTAGTCAAGGCTATTGTTTTTCCAGTGGTCATGTATGAATGTGAGAGTTGGACTGTGAGAAAGACAGAGTACCGAAGAATTGATGCTTTTGAAATGCGGTGTTGGAGAAGACTCTTGAGAGTCCCTTGGACTGCAAGGAGATCCAACCAGTCCATTCTGAAGGAAATCAACCCTGGGATTTCTTTGGAAGGAATGATGCTAAAACTGAAAATCCAGTACTTTGGCCACCTCATGCGAAGTGTTGACTCATTGGAAAAGACTCTGATGCGTGGAGGCATTTGGGGTAAGAGGAGAAGGTCGACCGAGGATGAGATGGCTGGATGGCATCACAGATTCGATGGACGTGAGTCTGAGTGAACTCCAAGAGATGGTAATGAACAGGAAGACCTGGCGTGCTGCAATTCATGGGTTTGCAATGAATCGGACACGACTGAGCTGAACTGGCAAAACCAATACAATATTGCAAAATAATTAGCCTCTAATTAAAATAAATAAATTTATATTAAAAATAATAAAAATCAAAGAAAATCAAAGTTGTAATCACAAATAAGTATTTATGAAACTATACATTCCCACTAAAATGTTTTGATATAAACATGTTTGGATATAAACAATTATTTTTCATTAAACTTCTTCAATCCTGAATTATTTAAAGTGCATACAACATTGCATGTTCTATAATGTGGATAAAATATTCCCTGAAAACAAACTTTTTCAGTGTCAGAATTTCCACACAATCAGCTTTTAAAGAATACTTACATGAAAATCTCATGAGAAAACTGTGTTTCTAAAATTGTGTTTCTAGCTGCTCATAGCGGCTGAGATCCTCCCAAACTGGTTGATCATAGTTAGAGGGAAAAAATAAAAAATAAAAAAAGATGTTCCCAATAGGAATGTGTGCATTTTCCTATATAGAAAAGTAAATAATTATATTAGAATTTGTTTATCATTATTTCCATTGCAATTACTGAAACTCAGTGGAAACTAGGTTAAGGGAAGAAAAAAGATATTGCCTTATGTAGCTAAAATTGAAGGAATAATATTAATATTTCTTTCAGGCATAGGTGGATCCAGTGATTCAGGGTTGTCTATTAGTCATACTGGTTCCCTCTCATGGTTCTGATAATTTGGTTTCTTTCTCAGTCTTCTTCAATTAGGTGATAATATAGGCCACAGCTCACCAGGAGTATATGATTCCAGGGACTAAGAAATATCCTCCTCCCATCTTTGCTTACTGTCATTCATCCAGATTTCCTTCTGCGCTGTGCCTGGAGCAGGCACTGTCACCTGAAGAATGGAGTTTATGAGCTGTTCTCATAGAGCTGCCTGTGGGTAGGCTCACAAGTCTCCTAACACTGAGTTGAACTTTTCCTAGGAAGATAACATTTTAGGTAAATATTGAAGCATTAAATATTAAAGCATCTAAGCACACCTATCACCACATGCACAAAAAATTTCCAAACATCTCCCTTCCTGGGTAATTTAAATGACTGCTACTTCTTTGGGATTCCCTAGTGGCTCAACCAATCACAGCTTTATCTTTGCTCTTGTCCTCTCTCCTTCCAGATGTGATTAACTCAAATAACTTGTCATAGAATAATTCCTACTTATGATACTATACAAAACACTGCAAAAATATTCTATGTATACAGACCACAACAATAGAAATTAGACTCAAATGTACTGTTTGGGAAAAACAATTAAGAGACAAAGAGTCTTAATCCAATGAAAAGAATCACCCCTATGGATTGGAACGGTATATTTGTGGAAATGTGTGCTAAAACTCTATTGCACACACTATAACAAGGTAAAGACACCCAGAGCAAGACATTTAGGAAGAAACTTGGCATCCCTGTGTCAGGGCATATGTGTGCCCTTGGACTGTTGCCAAGAGAGTTCTCAGTGAGCCAAGGCAAAACAAAAAGAAGAGAAACAGCATTTTCAGCTTTTCTGTAGATGCCAGGAAAGGAGATGAAGTCTGGCAGCTAAGGTAAGGCCCACAACAAGTAATTGAGTGGGAACACAGCTTTATAATCTGCCCCAAAGGGGACTTAGACAGAAAATGCTCTTTTTGGAATCCTAACTGAAGGAATGTTGTTTCTGCCCGCCCACTTATTCATCAGACCTCACATCCATGACTTTTACAACTAGCTTGTAAACAACTCTATTGGACACAATCCATTGTCTCTCACCTCCTCAAAACAGGCTCATAGAGAGTCCTTTCAGCAATTATAGACCTCTTTGATCTGCAGCACAGGTGGAGACTGAATTTAATGGCCTTAGATGATTGTGTCCTAAAATTACTTTGCTGCTGCTGGGTTTTCAGTTATTTTTCCTCTCCATATGGACCTTATTTGCTCAGCTCATGTTGTATTGATTCTAGTGACATTTAGGATATATGCACTCTATGCTTCATTCTCATAGCTCCCATCAAAATCTGTTCTTACTGATTATGCAAGCTATAATTGGCCAGTGAAGAGAAATGTTGTATACATTTCCTGGGCCTTTCTATCTTCATCATAGAAGATGTATTGCCTGCTCCAAACTAAGAAACAAAGTCCATAAAGGGCATTGTCCACCCATATGATTTCCATACATAAGAACAAGTGACAGAATGAAAGCAGTCAAAGTGGTACCCTCTAAACGTCCATATTGATATTTTGTGTTCTATGAGCTAAAACACATCTGATTTTGAGACCCTTCCACATGATTGGTACCTGATAAAGTGAGAATGTGGCAGATACTTAGAAAAATAGATAATATCTAATGCTATACTTGGGTTGTAATACATTTTCTCCATTGATAACTGGGTACATGACCACTTGACATGTATGGCCTTTATTTCATTCACTTGTGTGGTGATGAAATTCTTGACTGACATGTAGACTATTCATTTTTCTTTTACCATAAAATACTGTCATAGCTTTAAGTCTCAGATATTCTCCCTCTTTCTGTACCATAGCTACTGGAATTTTCACTTCCTGTGTAGAGACTAAGACATCAGTTAGATGTTGATGTCTAGAAACTAGACATAGAATACATTGCCTCTTTGTTGTTCTGTCTCTAAGTCATGTCTGATTCTTTGTGAGCCCATGAAGTACAGCATGCCAGGCTTCTGTGTCCTTCACTATCTCCCTCAGTTTGCTCAGACTCATATCCAATGAGTCAGTGGTTCCATTCAACCATCTCACTTTCTGTCATCCCCTTCTCTTATTGCATTTAATAAAGATTTGGAACGAAAACATGCCTAATTTCAGAAAAAAAATTAATAGTTTCTATAACGTAGCTCACAAGCCACTCTAAGATAGTCAATAGGAAAAAATTCTTCATTATGTGTAAAATTATGATATTCATGTATATCAATACCAGTAAGGTTTGTTTAGTATCTCTTGGCAGTTGCATATGTAAAGGAAACTAAAGTAAGCTCTCTGTACCTTTCAGTCTCATAACATCAATTAGTAAGAAAATGAGACATGCAACTTTTCTTTAATGCTCTTCAACTAAGGCAAGATCTATAGGACAAACAAGAAAAACCAGTCTCAGTGAGAAAAGCCTTTTTAAAAAAAATTATTATATATGCCACTAAGATCTGAGGAAGATCAATATATTAACGTCAATATATTAACACCTATTTTACTAAATTGGGCTTTCCTGGTGGTTCAGATGGTAAAAAATCTGCCCACAATGCAGGAAATTTGAGTTCTATCCCTGGGTTGGGAAGACCCCTTGGAGAAGGGAATGGCCATGCACTCCAGTATTCTTTCCTGGAACATTCCATAGACAGAGGAGCCTAGCAGGCTAAAGTCCATGGGGTCACAAAGAGTGGAGCACGACTGACCATGTATTTTATGTATGTTCTATATTAAACTGACAAAAAATATTGTTTGTTTTAGATTTAGTTTACAATTATAAAAATGCATATACACACTGTTACCTAAAACAATTATAGTTATTCCCCAGCAAAACTGTGTTTCATTGGGATCATCAGAGAATTGCAACATGAAGCCTGCAATCATGTCAATTCACATGCAAGTGCCCAACAAAAATGGAGAGGATAACTCATTTACAGAGGGGAAATGGAAGTTAGGAAGTGAAATGATAGTTCCTCAGTCATCGATCTTATGGACTGTAATCCACCATGCTCGTCTGTCCATGGAATTATCCAGGCAAGGACACTGTAGTGGATTGTCATTTCCTTCTCCAGGGGATCTTCCTGACCCAAGAATTGAACCCTGGTCTCCTGCATTGTAGGCAGACTCTTTACCCTCTGAGCACAGGGCTATAGTAACTAGAGTCTATGACTTTTCATTGGCTGAGTTGTGACAGTTTCTCACTGGCTGAGCTTTAGGCAGAAAATAAAATATGTCTTCTTGTTGTTGGGCTCTGCTATTGTCACAAGATGTGAGAGCTCCCAGTTCTGATTTCCCATATTCTATTTAATTGAGGTTTCTGTTTATTCATTTTTACAATGTATATTTATATGTAAAGGTATATATGCATGGATTTCCCTAATAGCTCAGTTGGTAAAGAATCCACCTACAATGCAGGAGATTAGGGTTTAATCCCTGGGTCCATAATATCCCCTGTTGAAGAAATTGGCAGCCCACTCCAATGATCTTGCCTGGGAAATCCATAGACATACATATTTATCTTTAAAATAAGACAGATGGTATTATACATCATTTCAACAATTTGGGTAAGGTAATTGAGAGAACTCAAGAGACTCCATAGGGTACACATATAAAGTATTTGATAAAGATACATAATATTGTAAAATAAATAGACAAAGATCAGTGAAGTTTACATTTTCCAAAACAGATCTCAGAGCTTATCCTCAATTACACAGAAGATATCTCAACATCAGACTGTGATTTATAAATATGAAACACCTTAGTCTCAGGTGAGCCAAAGGACGAGTTTACTAAAGAATCTTTTATCCTCTATTGGTCATCCAGCTAAAATCATGTGCATACCATCATCTATACACATTTGATAAACAATGTAAGCACGCTTGTACAAAAAGTGAGTTTTAGAATTTTCCAATCATAAATCACAAGGCAATGGTCCATCTAGTCAAGGCTATGTTTTTTCCAGTAGTCATGAGAGAGTTGGACTATAAAGAAAGCTGAGCACCAAAGAATGGATGCTTTTGAACTGTGGTGTTGGAGAAGATTCTTGAGAGTCCCTTGGACTGCAAGGAAATCCAACCAGTCCATCCTAAAGGAAAGGAAATCAGTCTTGAATATTCATTGGAAGAACTGATGTTGAAGCTGAAACTCCAATACTTTGGCCACCTGATATGAAGAACTGACTCATTGGAAAAGACCCTGATGCTGGGAAAGATTGAGGGTGGGATGAAAAGGTGACGACAAAGGATGAGATGGTAGGATGGCATCACTGACTCAATGGACATGAGTTTGAGTAAACCCCGGGAGTTGGGGATGGACAGGGAGGCCTGGCATACTGCAGTCTATGGTGCTGCAAGGAGTCGGAGATGACTGAGCAACTGAACTGCACTAAACTGAATGCTCTATATCCCTATTTTACAAGTCAGTATCATGTTTCCAGATATCCTAATAGAAAAATGTTGAACAAACACAGATAGGCTGCAGGTTAACCCAGTTCTAACACAATAGTTCATTATAACATTCTATCGACTTATTTCCATGCCATGTTGCTTTACCTCTTTATGATACCATATGTTTTATTTTCTGTTTGATGCTTTGACATCTTAGGGCCTTACTACCTAGAGACATTGCTCCTCCCAGAGTTAGTAAATCCTTAACTAGCATAGCAAACAAATTGTCTCAAGCACGTTTTTCATATACAAACCAATCAGTTCAGAGTTCATAACCCCAACCATCTCCTTTATGGAGCTCACACACTATTCCTTTGCCCTAATCATTTTAAGACCAGGTATCAAGCAACTGGGGACAGATCTTATAACTCTGAATCTGTGGAAATTGTTAAAACTATCCTATCCTAAGCCTCCTTACCCCATCTCATCCATTCTTTCCTTAATAAATTGCAATAAAGACTCATGTCCTTGCTTTCTCCTCACTCTCTCTCTCTTTGACTAACTCTGGTCTTTCCTGTTGGCCCCCTCCCTATGCTCCTCCTTTTAGAATCTGTGACTATAATGAGCTATTTCTTAAAATGCAATCATCGCTTGATGTTTTGGTACTGCCATATATGATTGATAATAAAATTCTATATTTTAAAACAGGGCTTTCTTTGTGACTCAGATGGTAAAGAATCCACCTGCAATGAAGGGGCACTCTTCTATTTAATAATTAATTGATTTTTTTCTGGCTGAGTGTAACATTATTTATTTAATCAATCCTTTATAAATAGATAATTATATTGATTCAAAACTTTTGTCATTTTTACAAGTACTTCAGTGACAGCTTTCAGTTTTCTTAATATCTGGGGCAAAAATTCTTAAAGGTTTACTCTTAGAATTGTTTTGTCCTTTGTATTAAGTATTGTTTGAAGAATTAGCATAATTTTAAAATATCTGCTGAGATCTATTTATGGGCATAGTGCTAGGATCTATATGGCACATGCCATGTAAGAGGTGTTTTCTAGATAAGTAAAAAGTGAAAATATTAAGAAATATATAAACACAATTATAATAATAATAATAGTTGGTATTTATCAAAAACATATTTCAGTGTCAGGCAGTGAACTACTAAGAACAACAACAGCAACAAGTAGATAATGCTGTCTATGTGGCAAACAGTATGCTATGTGTTAGACTTCTTTTATTACCCTATTTAATACTTAACAAAGATCTATGAGGTAAACATCCCTACTCACATTTTATATACATAAAAACTTAAGCAGGACTTTCTTAAAACTGCAGAGTTTGAAAGGGAAGGACTGGAATTTAGTCTTCATAACAATTCAGCAAAAAAGTATCACTATGGCCATTTTTAAATGAAAGTAAGAGAGATTCAATAAGCTCCTCAAGATCACATACTTGCTCAATAAAAAATGGATTTCACTAACTCAGGTGTGTGGAAAACCAAAACTACTTTCTACCAATACTTATAGGTAGGTAACTTGGGCTCAATGTTCAAAGTGTATGCAGTTTTAGAGCTGGAATGGTTTATCTGGCTAGCTTGCTAATACCTTCTGCTTGAGTCTTAGAGCATGGAAATGATTTTGGTTACTTGACTATGTGGTTAGGCCTGACCTCTCAGGAGTATGTGGCAAGAAAACAAGAACAAAGCTAACATGTATCACATCTGAACAGCAATGATGAGTCTGACTTGAAAGGAGAAAAATGCAAAAGACTTGGAAGTTCATCTTTTATGACACCTCCTGTTGTGAGGAACAGAACATCCAACCAATCCGTTCAGTTCAGTCACTCAGTTAAGTCCGCCTCTTTATGATTCCATGGACTGCACAATTCCTGGCTTCCCTGTCCATCATCAACTCCCAGAGCTTGATCAAACTCATGTCCATTGAGTCAGTAATGCCATCCAACCATCTTATTCTCTGTCATCCCCTTATCCTCCTGTCTTTAATCTTTACCAGCATCAGGGTCTTTTCCATTGAGTCAGTTCTTTGCATCAGATGGCCAAAGTACTGACTGGGTTGACTCATTGGAAAAGACTCTGATGCTGCGAGGGACTGGGGGCAGGAGGAGAAAGGGACGACAGAGGATGAGATGGCCAGATGGCATCACTGACACGATGGACGTGAGTCTGAGTGAATTCTGGGAGTTGGTGATGGACAGGGAGGCCTAGCATGTTGTAATTCATGGGGTCACAAAGAGTCGGGCATAACTGAGTGACTGAACTGACAGAACTGATGCAAATGAGCTTTGTTTTATTTCCTGAAATAATGATGATGGGCAGAACTTATTCTGATGTATTAGAATAGCATTCANGGGAGGCCTAGCATGTTGTAATTCATGGGGTCACAAAGAGTCGGGCATAACTGAGTGACTGAACTGACTGAACTGATGCAAATGAGCTTTGTTTTATTTCCTGAAATAATGATGATGGGCAGAACTTATTCTGATGTATTAGAAATAGCATTCAGTATAATTTTGTAGTTGTTTCTTTTAGCACTTCTTTAGCTAAGCAACAGTAAAATGCTCTCTAAAGACATATTGTTTCTCTGAGAAAATAATGATTGTCTTCAACAAAATATCCTTCTTTCAACTTACAGTTTTAATTTGTTTACATAGTTAAAGTCTCAGAACTTAAGGGACATAATCAACTTGGTATTGGAAAGAAACAAAAATATTCTAAAGCATCTGTTTTCAAAAGTTAGGTTGAAATCCATGACTAAACTATATTCTGATCTGTCCTACCATGTGTGATTTTCTTATCCTTTCCCTTTCAATTTATTGCATTATGTGTTCTTTTAGGTTAAGGACTGAGTTATCCAATATTAAAATTTCTGAATTTCTCTAGCATTATTCCTAGCATGTATTTCCTGAAAACCAGTCATGTAAGAGTTACTAAATCAAAAATAATAATAAACTACTCATGATCATCAAAGTCATTCAAATATTTTGATGTATTGCAACAAAACAATGCTCAAATATGATTCTAAACATCTGTGAGTAAAAAGATCACACATAACCNTCCTGAAAACCAGTCATGTAAGAGTTACTAAATCAAAAATAATAATAAACTACTCATGATCATCAAAGTCATTCAAATATTTTGATGTATTGCAACAAAACAATGCTCAAATATGATTCTAAACATCTGTGAGTAATAAGATCACACATAACCTTCTTTTTTGCTGTCAATCTCCTAGTTCAGCTTCTTACTGTTCAGTTTCAGATTTCTTTGACTTAGCTAACAAAAGCCTTTGCAGTATGTCACAGGTTCCAATGTCTTTTGCATTTTTTTTTGACTATATGTATTTTTTGTCTAAATGCATTCCTACTTATTCTTAAGGCTATGGTTTAGGGGAGGATATGTGTATGTGAGAATTACAAATATATGAGAAATGTCTGTACATTTCCTCAATTATTCTGTGAACCTTAAAATACTCTTTAAAAAGTCTTAATAATAATAATAATAATTCAAGGATTCCCCTGTATGTCCAGTAGTTAGCACTTGGTGTTTTCACTGCTGAGGGCCTTGGTTCAACTCCTGGTCAGATAGCTAATATCCCACAAGTTGTGCAGTGGAGCTAAAAATAATCATCATAAATACTATGCTATTTTCTCCCCAAATAAATTGATGTCAAGATTGTGTGCTTATGGTACAATTATCCATTGCTGCACAGATAGCACTATATGGCAATTGCATGTTTTCTTAAATACAGGAATAATTTACTGAATAATTAGAATTTACCACAGTACTTTCCTTTCTTCATATTAAATTGAGTTATTATCTTTTTGTGATAAAGATATCATTCCCTTTTTGTGATACTTCACCTTAGGCATTTAGAAGTGCAAATTAACTATAAACATGTCTTCAATAAGAAGAGAAGAAGGGAAACCTTAGAAGGTTAAGAAGTAAGACTTAAACTATTCAACCCACTTTTTAAAAATTTAAATTTATTTATTTTAATTGGAAGCTAATTACTTTACAATATTGTATAGGTTTTGCCATATATCAACATGAATTCAGAGATGGTTTTGTGGATCATTTGATAGATCACCAGTTTATTTGATTCACAGTTTCTGAATTTAAAACAATTTTATTGAGGTATAGTTGATTTATAATATTGTGCTAGTTTTAAATTCTTTACTAATTTATATAAAACACAATTTATGATTTATAATCATGTCAAAGGAAATATTATGAAAAAATTAGAGACGATATAAATTTTCAAAAAAGCAAAATGTAGTGTACACTTAGGTGTTCTTGATATCATTTGACTTTTAAAAGAGATTGGAAAAAGCAAGGAGTAAGAATATTTTTAGTGAGACACATGAATAGACTGCAGGTATATTTCCTTAGTTTTGCTGTCTAGAAGATGGAACTGTCAAAATAAGCTCTCACTATGTCAGACTTTAGAAGCTAAATGATTAATTCAGCCACATTTCCCCTCACATCATTTAGACAAAAGAAGTCAACTAAGTGGAACATTAAAAGCTGATGAATCAAACACTGGCATAAAATAGCAATTAGAAAATAATCAGTTAATTAAGTAAAATGACAATGGAAAAGTCATCTAATGACAGTAATAGAACTAGTGCATTAACAAGAAGTGACGCTGAAAAATAGAAATGCCAAATACAACAGTTATGATGACTAAAATGTATTAGAGAGATTCATACAGATAATTAAGTTAAAACACTTCCAGTGCTTAGNTTTGGTAGCTGCCCATCTAATTCACAACAGTTTTCTGAATCCCGGCAAGACCATCACATCTGAGAAGTACACTCAGCAAATCCATGAGATGCATAGAATACTGCAACACTTGTAGCTGGTCAACAGAATGGGCCCAATTCTCCATGAAAAATGCCCAGTGGCAAGCAGCACAACCAACACTTCAAAAGTTGAACGAACTGGGCAATGAAGTTTTGCCTCATCTGCCATATTCAACTGACCCCTCACCGACCTCACTTCTACAAGCTTCTTGACAACTTTTTGCAGGGAAAATGCTTTCACAATCAGCAGGAGGCAGAAAAAGGTTTCCAAGCGTTTGATGAATCCCAAAGCATAGTTTTTTAAGCTACAGAAATAAATAAACATTTCTTATTGGCAAAAATGTGTTGATCATAATGGTTCCTATTTTGATTAATAAAGATGTTCTTAAGCCAAGTTATGATTTAAAATTCACAATCTAAAACCGCAATTATGTTTGCACCAACCTAATAACTCTAGGTACACATCACATAAAAATGCTTTAGCTATTACCTGTCCATTCAGTTAAGTCACTCAGTGTGTCCGACTCTTTGCAACCTCACAGACTGCAGCAAGCCAGGCCTCCCTGTCCATCACCAACTCCCGGAGTTTATTCAAACTCATGTCCTTTGAGTCAGTGATGCCATCCAACCATCCTATCCTCTGTCGTCCCCTTCTCCTGCCCTCAATCTTTCCCAGCATCAGGGTCTTTTCAAACGAGTCAGTTCTTCGCATCAGGAGGCCAAAGTATTGGAGTTTCAGCTTCAACATCAGTCCTTCCAGTGAGTATTCAGGACCGATCTCCTTTAGGATGGTTAACACAAAGTTAATGTTCATGAAGGAGACCAAGGAGAAATTCCAAAGACTATAACAAACCCCAAATTGGGATAAAAGTTTTATTTCAGAGTATTTTATGTGGGCTTATTATAATGATAATTATTTGGTAGTAGTACAAAAGTAAATCCATCTCTCTAAGCACTTTTTCAAAAGAATGATTCTTTTAAAAATTGTATGCATTTATTCATGCAATCAATATTTACTAAACATCTAACATATGCCAGATACTGTAATAGATGTTAGGGAGAAAAGAGTGATAACATACATGTTTGTGAAACAGTCACTTCATTTCCTATTGTTAAACACCTATGAATCTTACATCAATATAGGAAAGAAGATGAAAACTATTATTTGGTAATATTATAGAACTTGATACAATTTAGGTAAATATGTGTATGTAGATAAATGTACATATATATTTTTGATGCAATATATTAAAAGTATAATATACTATGTAGCCTACCATATGTTCACAATCTGCTAGAGACTTTATTCTGTGACATAATAAAAAACATCAGGTGCTTGTGCTACTACTATCTTCTGGTTTTGTTTTGTTTTAGTGTTAGTCACTCAGTCGTGTCCGACTCTTTGGAAACCTTGGACTGCTGCCTGCCAGGCTTTTGTGTCCATGGAATTCTCCAGGCAAGAATACTGGAGTGGGTAGCCACTCCCTTCTCCTGAGGATCTTCCAGATCCAGGTATCAAACCCAGGTCTCCTGAACTGCAGGCAGATTCTTTACTATCTGGGTCACTAGGGAAGCCCCATGTTTTTAAATCAGTGACTTGTTCATTCTTCACATTCTGAATTTACCTTTGTTCCAGTATTTTAAATCTATACATTAATATTTGCCACGAATTGGCTGAAAACTATTAAAACCTTTGTATTATACCATGTATGTATTTTACTAGGTATTTTGGCTTAACTATCTGCATTAGAAATATCTTTCACCTATCCGTGCAACTCAGTGTGAATGAAATCCTTATATACCTACTTTCAAAGAATGAAAATGAAGTTATTAGGATCAATTCTAAAGTCTATTCAGGAACATTCCATGATTTCCTAACTGTGCAACTGACAGTATAAGAGAAAAACACAGGAGAAATCTAATAAATTATTGGGACATGTACCTAATTTAAAACATCATTAAAGTGATAGCCCTATTTGTCCCACTGGCCATTCTACAGAACATAACCTTAATCTCATTTCTGTCCCTGTCTCTGCCCTTGATTACACACATCCATTCTGGCATAAATTGTAAATCCATGTGGTTTTTAAAGAATAAAACCCAGAAAATTCAGGAAAGTAAAAATATCCCAAAATGTATAATAAACTTTCAGATAAGGAGTCAAATATTTTAATTTGCAATAAGTTATATCTAGTACTATTTTATAAGCAAGATGAAATGAAATAAAAGGGAAAAGGATCTATCCATATAAAACTTAATAATTGAGATTGAGAAACTAACTAAATGGAAAACATTAAACAGAGAAATTTTAGAACTTAGAAGTACTGTAATTGAAATTACAATGCTACTGGGGGTTTAACAATATACTGGTGGTGGTAGAAGCTGAAGACCAATTATTAAAGCTACCCAACCTTGCAGAGAGGGAAAAAATTGAAAATTATTAAGCTTCAGGGACCGTGAACATTACCAAGTGATCTAAAATATGTATAATTGTGGTCTCACTGGGGAAGACAATGAGACTGGGGGGAAAGAAGTATTTGAAAAATAAATGACTGAAAACTTTCCAAACATGATGAAAAACACCAATTTTAACAAGTATAGCTGATCCCTGATGGCTCAGACCATAATCTGCCTGCAATGTAGGAAATCCAGGTTTGATCTCTGAGTCAGGAAGACACCCTGGAGAAGGGAATGGCGTACCCACTCCAGTATTCTTGCCTTGAGAATTCCGCAGACAGAGGAGCCTGGTAGGGGTCCAGTCCATAGGATTCCGAATAGTCGGACACAACTGAGCAATTAACACTTTCACTTTTTTCACCTGTCTCTTATACACATCTAGATGTGTATAAGAGACAGGAATGAAGGGGTGTGATTACTTTTGAGACACCTCAGGCAAAACTTCTGTTGAGATACTTTGCAGTTGTTCACTCACTCAATGATGTCTGATTTCTTTGCAAGATGTTTGCTAGTCATGATACTTTGTGTGAAGTCTTTTGTTGTTGTTTGACAAATACAGGCCAAAAGATTTTAGTGGGAACCTGTGTTCTGTACCATGTATAACTCTTTTTAGAATCTTAATGGTTTTCTCACATCTTGAGTTCATAGGGTCCCCACACCCATATACAATTAATAGAAACTAAGTTTACTTAACTGCTGAAACAACAAAGTCAGACTGTGGACATTAAACAAAGATTTTCAGGAGACTTGGCATCAGGTGAAGGACAGGGAGTGATCCCTGAGAGATGGGAAACAATGCTCCAACTTATTGCATGGAAATTTCCCAAGAGGCACCAGGAGCAAACTGAAAACCAGCCCATTGGACCTTGCTGAGCTGAGAACACAAGTTCCTGGATGCCAAAGGAGCTAGAGTCCATAGGACAAACTCCCAGGGAGGAGAGAGATGCTGAAGGTAATCAGGGGGAGCCCTGCAAAGGAGACCCCTGCAGTGGGCAGCAAAGTACTGATCAGTGCAGCCCTGGGAGAAAACTCCCCAAAGTCAGGGGGAAATCTTTGATAGGGTCAGAGAAAACAGAGAGCCTCACACTCACAGTCATGCTTGCCCTCAACAGGTAGACTAGAAAATAATAATAATAACCTTGTAATTAAGGAGATCGTGGAGTGGAGTACTCAAGTTAAGTCTTAACTCAGTAGCAGGACTTGTAGCCCTAGACTGAGTGTTCAGCTGCTCCAGACCATTTAGCAAATCATAAAAGCAAGACCTGAAACCATCAAACTGTTTGCAAAAAACTTAAGGGCAACCCTGAACAAAACTCAACATTTATAGGAACACAAAACTATCCAGCACTCAACAAAATAACATTTACAATGTCTGACATTCCATCAGATTTTTAGATATCCAAAGAGGAAGGGGAAATGATTCAATGCAGGGATGCTTTGATCATTTATGAGTGACCGAGAGCTGACACAGATGTCAGAATAACCAGGGAAGGACATTTAAACTTTTATTCCAACTTTATTCCAGTCAAAGTTATGTTTTTTCCAGTGTTGTGTGCTTAGTTGTGTCCAACTCTACAGACCCCATGGACTGTATGTAGCTCTTTTGTCTATGGGAGTTCTCCAGGCAAGAAAACTGGAGTGGGTTGCCATGCCCTCCTTCAGGAAATCTTCCCAACCCAGGGATCAAACCCATGTCTCCCACTTTGAGGTGGATTTTTTACAATCTGAGCCTGTTTTTTACAGGAAGCCTGTTTTTTCCAGTAGTCATATACAGATGTGAGGGTTGAACCATAAAAAAGATTGAGAGCTGAAGATACTTTTGAACTGTAGTACTGGAGAAGACTCTTGAGAATCCCTTGGACTGTAAGGAGATCAAACCAGTCAGTCCTAAAGGAAAATCAACCCTGAACATTCATTGGAAGGACTGATGCTGAAGCTGAAGTTGTAATATTTTGGCCACCTGATGTGAAGAGCAGACTCATTAGAAAAGACCATGATACTGGCAAGGACTGAGGGCAGGAGGAGCAAGGGGCGACAGAGGATGAGATGGTATTACTGACTCAATGGACATGAGTTTGAGCAAACTCCAGGAGTTAATGAAGGGTAGGGAAGCCTGATGAGCTGAAGTCCATGAGGTCACCAAGAGTTGGACATGACTGAGGGACTGAACAACAACAGTTAAGTAGACACATGCAAACATAAACAAAGACCCAGTCTAACTTTAAGAGATGAAATTGACAATGTCTGAAATGAACTGTATTGCAGGGGATTCAGTTCAGTTAAGTCGCTCAGTTGTGTCCAACTCTGCGACCCCATGAACTGCAGCACTCCAGGCCTCCCTGTCCATCACCAACTCTTAGAGTTCACTCAGTCTCATGTCCATCGAGTCAGTGATGCTATCCAGCCATCTCATCCTCTGTCGTCCCCTTCTCCTCCTGCCCCCAATCCCTCCCAGCATCAGAGTCTTTTCCAATGAGTCAACTCTTGAGTCTTGGCATGACTTGGCCAAAGTATTGGAGTTTCAGCTTTAGCGTCAGTCCTTCCAAAGAACACCCAGGGCTGATCTCCTTTAGAATGGACTGGTTGGATCTCCTTGCAGTCCAAAGGACTCTCAAGAGTCTTCTCCAACACCACAGCTCAAAAGCATCAATTCTTCAGGGCTCAGCTTTCTTCACAGTCCAACTCTCACATCCATACATGACCACTGGAAAAACCATAGCCTTGACTAGATGGACCTTTGTTGAAAAAGTAATGTCTCTGCTTTTGAATATGCTATCTAGGCTGGTCATAACTTTTCTTCCAAGGAGTAAGCATCTTTTAATTTCATGGCTGCAGATGGTGATCTGCAGTGACTTTGGAGCCCCCCAAAATAAAGTCTGACACTGTTTCCCCAGTTTCCCCATCTATTTCCCATAAAGTGATGGGACCAAATGCCATGATCTTCGTTTTCTAAATGTTGAGCTTTAAGCCAACTTTTTCACTCTCCTCTTTCACTTTCATCAAGAGGCTTTTTAGCTCCTCTTCACATTCTGCCATAAGGGTGGTGTCATCTGCATATCTGAGGTTATTGATATTTCTCCTGGCAATCTTGTTTCCAGTTTGTGTTTCTTCCAGTCCAGCGTTTCTCATGATGTACTCTGCATAGAAGTTAAATAAGCAGGGTGACAATATACAGCCTCGACATGCTCCTTTCCCAATTGGGAACCAGTCCTTTGTTCCATGTCCAGTTCTAACTGTTGCTTCCTGACCTGCATATAGGTTTCTCAAGAGGCAGGTCAGGTGGTCTGGTATTCCCATCTCTTTCAGAATTTTCC
>SJYW01007969.1:0-16897 GCA_006410735.1 Raphicerus campestris | reverse complement strand
CTCTGCATAGAAGTTAAATAAGCAGGGTGACAATATACAGCCTCGACATGCTCCTTTCCCAATTGGGAACCAGTCCTTTGTTCCATGTCCAGTTCTAACTGTTGCTTCCTGACCTGCATATAGGTTTCTCAAGAGGCAGGTCAGGTGGTCTGGTATTCCCATCTCTTTCAGAATTTTCCTCAGTTTATCGTGATCCACACAGTCAAAGGCTTTGCCATAGTCAATAAGGCAGAAACAGATGTTTTTCTGGAACACTCTTCCTTTTTCCATGATCCAGTGGATGTTAGCAATTTGATCTCTGGTTCCTCTACCTTTTCTAAAACCAGCTTCAACAAATGGAAGTTCAAGGTTCATGTATTGCTGAAGCCTGGCTTGGAGAATTTTGAGCATTACTTTACTAGCGTATGAGATGAGTACAATTGTGCAGTAGTTTGAACATTCTTTGGCATTGCCTTTCTTTGAGATTGGAATGAAAACTGACCTTTTCCAGTCCTGTGGCCACTGCTGAGTTTTCCCAATTTGCTGGCATATTGAGTGCAGCACTTTCACAGCATCATCTTTAGGGATTTGAGATAGCTCCACTGGAATTCCATCACCTCCACTAGCTTTGTTCATAGTGATGCTTTCTTTCTAAGGCACTTGACTTCACATTCCAGGATGTCTGGCTCTAGGTGAGTGATCACACCATTGTGATTATCTGGGTCGTGAAGATCTTTTTTGTACAGTTCTTCTGTGTATTCTTGCCACCTCTTCTTAATATCTTCTGCTTCTCTTAGGTCCATAACCATTTCTGTCCTTTATTGAGCCCATCTTTGCATGAGATGTTCCTTGGTATCTCTAATTTTCTTGAATAGATCTCTTATCTTTACCATTCTGTTGTTTTCCTCTGTTTCTTTGTATTGATCCCTGAGGAAGGCTTTCTTATCTCTTCTTGCCATTCTTTGGAACTCTGCATTCAAATGGGAATATCTTTCCTTTTCTCCATTGCTTTTCTCCTCTCTTCTTTTCACAGCTATTTGTAAGGCCTCCCCAGACAGCTATTTTGCTTTTTTGCATTTCTTTTCCATGAGGATGGTCTTGATCCCTGTCTCCTGTACAATGTCACGAACCTCCGTCCATAGTTCATCAGGCACTCTATCAGATCTAGTCCCTTAAATCTATTAACAAGGACCATTTAGAGAATGCAGAAGATTATTTTTTATAGGAATTGTACTGACTCTGTGGATCACTTTGAGTAGTACTGGCATCTCAGCTACACTGAATCTTCCAATCCATGGAGGCTGTCTTTCCATTTCCTTAGTAGTAGTAGTGTAGTGAGGTTGTGTCCAGTTCTTTTCGACCTCATGGACTGTAGCCTACCACCAGGCTCCTTCCTCCATGGAATTCTCCAGGCAAGAGTACTGGAGTGGGTTGCCATTTTCTTCTCCAGTTCCTTAGGGGTTCTTTAATCTCTTGCAGCTATGTTTCACAGTTTTCAGTGTTCAAGTCTTTCACCTCCCTTAATAATTAATTAAGTGATATTTTAAGTGGAATTGTTTTCTTAATTTCCTTTCCAGATTGTTCACTCCTATTGCATAGAAACACAACTGATTTTTGCCTGTAGTGTACCCATTATGCGGAATTCAGTTGTTGACTCTGGTAGTTTCCTTGTGTGCAGGGTTATTGGGGACTTTTATGTGTACAGTAGCACCCATCTGCAAAGAGAAAGATAGACAGGAGGTTACCTATTTGGGGTTACCAGTAACCCCTAAGTCTTGGACCAGCATGCACAGCCTAGGCCAGAGAAATGGAGATAGGCGGGGAGCCTCTCTCTTTGCAGGCAAATTCAATCGGCAGGATTAGGGCGACCACTCGAGGACCCCTGAGGCCCGAAAAGGGCGGATTCCTATCAGCTCAGCCAAATGCCCCCCGATTAGACAGCGGAGGTTATTTACGATGTGGCAGGCATCCTCCTCCGGGGGGCACCTCGAGCCCTAGCGAGGCCAAAGCTGAAGGGCAAGCTGACTCCAGGCCTTGGGGGCTTCGGGAGGGGTCTGGGCTGCTTTAGAGCTTGAGTTCTCTGGCTCGGTGGGCAGTACGGGACAAGCCACCAAGTCCAAAGGGTAGAACCACACTATGTTGCTGGCGGTGATCAGGCACGAGAAGCCCGTTCTTTGTTAGGATATGAATTCAAATCAGACCCAAGCAACTAGGCGCGGAACCGTCTTGGGTGGGGAGCTCAGAGCCGGTCCAGGTGGTGCCATCTTGGCCTTTCTAGAACTTTTATCTGTTTCTAAAATCACCTGCTTGAAAAAAGGTTTTGAAAAACGACTGACCTGAAAAATCTAGGTTTCTCTAGGACTGAAAACTTGCAGGAGTCTTAAGAATTCTCGGTCTACCGACCACTCCCAGCCACTGAGACGGAATGCATCCACCACCCAGCATTCCTTGGGCGACTGCTAGGTGCCAGGCCCCGTTCCGGGCATGGTGAGCCAACTCCAGGTCGGGCCTCGTGGAGTTATTCTCTGGAGGCGCCAAGAAGTGGCACTGCAGTGGGGACACAGCCAGTTGCTGTTCTTGCCCCGTGCGACCCCCAGGGTCCCGGGGCAAGTGCCGTGAGCGCAACCGGTGAGGCCGATCGCAAGTGGGAAGTGGAGGACTTGAGCCCGAGAGAAGCTGCCGCTGTTTCGGGTAGCGGGGCAGCTTTTGAGGCGGCCAGGAGGTGGCGAGGACAGTTGTGGGCTCTGCGTTGTTTCGTCCGAGCCCCAGCTCATTCGGGTTCCGGGTCCGCCACCTGGCGTGCTCGGCGCCCAGACGCAGTGTCTCTGGTGCCGGCGAGGTTGGGGCAAAATAGAGACATTTGAATCTTTTTTTCGCGGCGGTTGGAAAAGTGAAGTGAAGTCATTCAGTCGTGTCCGACTCCCCATGGACTGCAGCCTACCAGGTTCCTCCGTCCATGGGATTTTCCAGGCAGGAGTACTGGAGTGGGGTGCCACTGCCTTCTCCATATGACCCTGCAATCCCACTCATGGGCATATTATCTGGAGAAAAACGTGATCCGAAAGGATACATGCACCACTGCAGCACTGTTTACAATAAGACATGGAAGCCATCTAAATATCCACTGACAGAGGAATGGCTAAAGACGCGGCGGTCGGAAGGGATAGGGGAAATCCATTCTCATTGCAGGATGTTACAGGAGTTGCTTGTAGCAGTTGGTCTCTGTGGCGCAATTGGTTAGCGCGTTCGGCTGTTAACCGAAAGGTTGGTGGTTCGAGCCCACCCAGGGACGAACTCGGCTTGGAATCTAGCGATGTCTCAGCCGTTAGTTTTATGCATCTGCCCTTTCACTTCCTCCCCAGCACCCACAATCCCCAGGCTGTTGATTTTCGCGTGCTCCTTCATCCTGGTTTTTACCTGGTGCCGTTCATCTCTCTGCACCACCCTGAGGCCTGCCCTCACTAAGCCATCCGCCTTGAACCTGCCAGAACAGTTGCCAGTGGATGAAGACACACGCACCGCAGATTAGGCGCTATGTCACCACCTGCAGGGGCACGGCNGTCTTGGGTGGGGAGCTCAGAGCCGGTCCAGGTGGTGCCATCTTGGCCTTTCTAGAACTTTTATCTGTTTCTAAAATCACCTGCTTGAAAAAAGGTTTTGAAAAACGACTGACCTGAAAAATCTAGGTTTCTCTAGGACTGAAAACTTGCAGGAGTCTTAAGAATTCTCGGTCTACCGACCACTCCCAGCCACTGAGACGGAATGCATCCACCACCCAGCATTCCTTGGGCGACTGCTAGGTGCCAGGCCCCGTTCCGGGCATGGTGAGCCAACTCCAGGTCGGGCCTCGTGGAGTTATTCTCTGGAGGCGCCAAGAAGTGGCACTGCAGTGGGGACACAGCCAGTTGCTGTTCTTGCCCCGTGCGACCCCCAGGGTCCCGGGGCAAGTGCCGTGAGCGCAACCGGTGAGGCCGATCGCAAGTGGGAAGTGGAGGACTTGAGCCCGAGAGAAGCTGCCGCTGTTTCGGGTAGCGGGGCAGCTTTTGAGGCGGCCAGGAGGTGGCGAGGACAGTTGTGGGCTCTGCGTTGTTTCGTCCGAGCCCCAGCTCATTCGGGTTCCGGGTCCGCCACCTGGCGTGCTCGGCGCCCAGACGCAGTGTCTCTGGTGCCGGCGAGGTTGGGGCAAAATAGAGACATTTGAATCTTTTTTTCGCGGCGGTTGGAAAAGTGAAGTGAAGTGAAGTCATTCAGTCGTGTCCGACTCCCCATGGACTGCAGCCTACCAGGTTCCTCCGTCCATGGGATTTTCCAGGCAGGAGTACTGGAGTGGGGTGCCACTGCCTTCTCCATATGACCCTGCAATCCCACTCATGGGCATATTATCTGGAGAAAAACGTGATCCGAAAGGATACATGCACCACTGCAGCACTGTTTACAATAAGACATGGAAGCCATCTAAATATCCACTGACAGAGGAATGGCTAAAGACGCGGCGGTCGGAAGGGATAGGGGAAATCCATTCTCATTGCAGGATGTTACAGGAGTTGCTTGTAGCAGTTGGTCTCTGTGGCGCAATTGGTTAGCGCGTTCGGCTGTTAACCGAAAGGTTGGTGGTTCGAGCCCACCCAGGGACGAACTCGGCTTGGAATCTAGCGATGTCTCAGCCGTTAGTTTTATGCATCTGCCCTTTCACTTCCTCCCCAGCACCCACAATCCCCAGGCTGTTGATTTTCGCGTGCTCCTTCATCCTGGTTTTTACCTGGTGCCGTTCATCTCTCTGCACCACCCTGAGGCCTGCCCTCACTAAGCCATCCGCCTTGAACCTGCCAGAACAGTTGCCAGTGGATGAAGACACACGCACCGCAGATTAGGCGCTATGTCACCACCTGCAGGGGCACGGCAATGCCAGTTCTCACGATGCCTCCACCCTTTCTTGTGGAACTATCACTTCCTTCCTTCCTTTCTTCTCTTTCTTTTCTTGCCCCATCGCAGGTACAGTAATCCAGTTTCAGAACACTATTTTCTTCCATTCCCTCCAGCCCTGCTGCAGACAATTCCCACTCTTTCCTCCAGCCCCTAGGAATGTATTTTTATGTACTGAATGTATTTGTATGTGTTTATGAATTCACAAAGATTCGCAAACACCCGATTTCAATTCGGAACTACAGGGTTTTTATTGAATATCTATCTTTTATGTGAATCTCTTTCTCTAACATCAAGCATTTTTGTTTTTAAGGGTACTACTGGGAGTAATAGAAATAAGATATTCCAGAAAGTCCTTCACTTTTTTCACATTGCATAGACAAAACAATACATAATAGCAAAAATACCGCTATCAATGGTATTCAGTCGCTGAATACTGCACAGTCCTGTCGGTCACTCAGTCCTATCTGACTCTGCAACCCCATGGACTGCAGCACGCCAGGCTTCCCTGTCCATCACCAACTCCCAGAGCTTGCTCAAACTCATGTCCACCGAGTCGGTGATGCCATCCAACTATCTCATCCTCTCTTGTCCTCAATAACGATATTGGGGAAAGCAATTTTGGGGTTTGTTGTCCTGAGGTATACATAAATTGTTGCTTTATTTTAATTTTATAATTGAACGTAGCTTCCAACTTAAATCTAACTAAATAAGGTATATTCACTATAATTCTAGCCTTGACTATAAATCCACAGCTGTCTCAAAGGCCAGGATGAAGTTGGATAAGGGATCCTTGATCTCCAGAGACGCTGGATCCGCGGCCCTGGCTCTTCTTTCTGCCCGAACTTGGAAGGAAAGGACTAGATTTCCTGGAGTCAAGTTCAAATCTTAGCCTGGCAGCGGCTTTTCGTGTCCAGCGGAGACTTAGGGGCGAGAAATTCTGGAAAAAAAAAAAATCGAATAAATCGAAGTAAATTGAAAAGGATCAATTAAAATGCGAAATAGAATTGGGCACATGAATTAAAATACAATTCTTCTTACCGGAAAACTGTCAACCTGGCTGATCAAAGACATTACAGCCCCCGCGACCATTTATTCACGGGGACAAGACATGCGGTGAGAAGCCCCCTCAGTGAGCTCAGCTTCTGCCTTTCACCCCGGAGACCCAGGGTGACCCGATGGGGTGGAGGGGGCAATGGCTCGGTCGTTGCGCCCCTTGGCGGGGCCGGGCCTCCGATGGCCAGCGATGAGCAGAGCGTTTAGGTCCAGCGGGGACGCCCCGGGCTCGACCCCCACCTGCCCGCCACCTCCCCGTGGATCACGGACCTACACAGCTCGGATAATAGGTTTCCGGGACCTCGGCGGCTGAGGGGGAAGCTGCAGAGCACGGGGGAACGTGGCCTCTTTCGCGGGACCTAGAAGTTCTGGTCCCGAGAGCAGGAGCGAGGGGGACGCTGGGGCGGGAAAGCAGGTCCACTCGGCGCGCATCTGAGGCGCGAGTTCGCTTTCAGTAGGAAACCGAGTTCGGGCTAAGCGAGTAAAAGACGCTGCTGCTGCTGCTGCTGCGTCGCTTCAGTCGAGTCCGACTCTGTGCGACCCCATAGACGGCAGCCCATCAGGCTCCCCCGTCGNACCTGCCAGAACAGTTGCCAGTGGATGAAGACACACGCACCGCAGATTAGGCGCTATGTCACCACCTGCAGGGGCACGGCAATGCCAGTTCTCACGATGCCTCCACCCTTTCTTGTGGAACTATCACTTCCTTCCTTCCTTTCTTCTCTTTCTTTTCTTGCCCCATCGCAGGTACAGTAATCCAGTTTCAGAACACTATTTTCTTCCATTCCCTCCAGCCCTGCTGCAGACAATTCCCACTCTTTCCTCCAGCCCCTAGGAATGTATTTTTATGTACTGAATGTATTTGTATGTGTTTATGAATTCACAAAGATTCGCAAACACCCGATTTCAATTCGGAACTACAGGGTTTTTATTGAATATCTATCTTTTATGTGAATCTCTTTCTCTAACATCAAGCATTTTTGTTTTTAAGGGTACTACTGGGAGTAATAGAAATAAGATATTCCAGAAAGTCCTTCACTTTTTTCACATTGCATAGACAAAACAATACATAATAGCAAAAATACCGCTATCAATGGTATTCAGTCGCTGAATACTGCACAGTCCTGTCGGTCACTCAGTCCTATCTGACTCTGCAACCCCATGGACTGCAGCACGCCAGGCTTCCCTGTCCATCACCAACTCCCAGAGCTTGCTCAAACTCATGTCCACCGAGTCGGTGATGCCATCCAACTATCTCATCCTCTCTTGTCCTCAATAACGATATTGGGGAAAGCAATTTTGGGGTTTGTTGTCCTGAGGTATACATAAATTGTTGCTTTATTTTAATTTTATAATTGAACGTAGCTTCCAACTTAAATCTAACTAAATAAGGTATATTCACTATAATTCTAGCCTTGACTATAAATCCACAGCTGTCTCAAAGGCCAGGATGAAGTTGGATAAGGGATCCTTGATCTCCAGAGACGCTGGATCCGCGGCCCTGGCTCTTCTTTCTGCCCGAACTTGGAAGGAAAGGACTAGATTTCCTGGAGTCAAGTTCAAATCTTAGCCTGGCAGCGGCTTTTCGTGTCCAGCGGAGACTTAGGGGCGAGAAATTCTGGAAAAAAAAAAAATCGAATAAATCGAAGTAAATTGAAAAGGATCAATTAAAATGCGAAATAGAATTGGGCACATGAATTAAAATACAATTCTTCTTACCGGAAAACTGTCAACCTGGCTGATCAAAGACATTACAGCCCCCGCGACCATTTATTCACGGGGACAAGACATGCGGTGAGAAGCCCCCTCAGTGAGCTCAGCTTCTGCCTTTCACCCCGGAGACCCAGGGTGACCCGATGGGGTGGAGGGGGCAATGGCTCGGTCGTTGCGCCCCTTGGCGGGGCCGGGCCTCCGATGGCCAGCGATGAGCAGAGCGTTTAGGTCCAGCGGGGACGCCCCGGGCTCGACCCCCACCTGCCCGCCACCTCCCCGTGGATCACGGACCTACACAGCTCGGATAATAGGTTTCCGGGACCTCGGCGGCTGAGGGGGAAGCTGCAGAGCACGGGGGAACGTGGCCTCTTTCGCGGGACCTAGAAGTTCTGGTCCCGAGAGCAGGAGCGAGGGGGACGCTGGGGCGGGAAAGCAGGTCCACTCGGCGCGCATCTGAGGCGCGAGTTCGCTTTCAGTAGGAAACCGAGTTCGGGCTAAGCGAGTAAAAGACGCTGCTGCTGCTGCTGCTGCGTCGCTTCAGTCGAGTCCGACTCTGTGCGACCCCATAGACGGCAGCCCATCAGGCTCCCCCGTCGCTGGGATTCCCCAGGCAAGAACACTGGAGTGGGTTGCCATTTCCTTCTCCAATGCATGAAAGTGAAAAGTGAAAGTGAAGTCGCTCAGTCGTGTCCGACTCTTCGGGATCCCAAGGACTGCAGCCCACCAGGTTCCTCCATCCATGGGATTTTCCTTAGCTCAGCCTAAAGAAGAAGGTCCCACCGAGACTCAAACTCGGATCCCCGGATTCAGAGTCCAGAGTGCTCACCATTACACCATAGAACCGCCACTATCCGGATGCTCCCGCCGCTGAGCCAGACCTGGCGCAGCCGCGCCGGCCCAGAACCCGCCTCCTGCCCGGCTCTCTCGTCACCCCGCCCCGAGCAGCTTCCTCCACAACGCCAGGGGGCGCCTGACTCGCCAGCCCGCAGCCTTCTGCTTTGGCCTTCGTGGAATGAGACGAAACCCATTCGGGGTGTACAACAAGGAAGGGCTTTTTGGGCCTCCTCCAAGTGCATTTCTGCCGGCATTTCTAGAGTTTTCTACCCAGAAGTAAAATTCTCGCCAGAAAAAGAAGTTCCTTTTCTTTTTGCAGTTGTTCTCTTCCCGCTGCCCTGGGAGCGCTGAACATCCCCAGAAGAGCCCTTCGGACTTCGTGGGATGTCCCCTTCCTGGGACCCCAGGTCCAAGGGTAGTCGAATCGCGGGGCACTGCCAGCTTCGTTGGGGGACGGAACGTCCTCTCTGTGTTGGGAACTCGATTGAAACCAAAGCGACAGCTGCCCCGCATGTCGCACCGCGAGCACCCACGCCCGCTGGCGCCCAGTGGGGTGTGGTCGGATGTGAGCAGCTGACAGTGTTTCTTCTGGGCTGTTTCCTTCCTAACCTTCCTTCTCCTCAGCTTTCTGGGTTCACCCCCTCCCCGCCCACCAGCGTCCCCAAGATGGCGGCGCGTTCTCGGTTTTGAGAGGGGAGCTCAGCGCCCACGGGCTGCACTCTAGACGTTTCCCCGATATTTATATGATTCAGCGGCCAGTTTTAAAGTTTTGAACATCGGCCACGCTTGAAAGTCTTTCACACTCTCCCATTCTGCAGAGGGGGGTGCACGAGTAAGGGGCACGTAGCTGACTGCAGCCTGAGAGGCTGTGTCGTCGCCTGCCACCTGGGCGGGGGCTCCCGAGATGGCGAGGAGCAGGCAGCCAGGGCCGTGCGGCCGGCTTCGGGACGTCGAGGGCCGCTCGCTGGTGTCAGCGCCCAGACGTCCGCTTGTTAAGACTCAGCGCTGTGTTGTGTTTTCAGCACAGGAGAGAGGGCCTGGGGAGCTCGTTCTCACCCCATGTTAACAGCATAAGATTTTATAATCCTGCTCTGTGAGTACCGTACACGAGCATGACTGTTAATTGGGAAACTGGTGGTTGAAGCCACCGCGAACGTTCTCGTGTTACTTCAACTTATTTTCCTGCTTCCAAGTCTCAAACTTGACCAAAGCCTCCCCTGCCGCCTGTATCCTCCAGGCAGCAACCTCAAGCGGTAGCTCTCAGTTCCCGTCGTTTGCTCTGTAGACACAGGCGGGGCAGCTGCTGAAACTCAGCAGTTCCTGGATCTTCACTGTTTGGCCCCAGGATGGTTTCTCCCCGCCCTCATCAGGTGCAACTGGTCTCTGCACTACCTGCAGCCCTGCAACTAGCCTGACCTGCATGATTCCACACTGATTCCAGGAGGACTACGAGGCTGCAGAGGCTGCAGGCACAGGCATGGGAGTCACCATGATCAGTCTCCAGGTTGGTGCACATCAACAGCTAGTATTAAGTATGCCCTTACAGGATGCCACCAACACTTTGATTTGAGATGTTGCATCCTTACATTTAAAAAAAATTAATGACATTACTTTTTAGGACAGTTTTAGGTTTACAGGTAAAGTGAGCACATAGTAGAGAGTTTTCACACATACTCTGTTGTCCCTCACCCAATTTCTTCTATTATTGCTATCTTGCGTTTGTGTCATGGCGGGTAGGGGAGTAGCTGGCGGGTAGTTGGAGGCGGTCAAAGATCTCATGATTAGGAAGATGGTTTTCCAAAAAATGAAGTTTTATCTATTGCACTGCAGATGTGCCGAACACTTTGATTTCCTCGAATGTGGGAAACTCCAATGCACAATTTGTGGTAATGGGGGACTGAGTTTGTACTCTCCCCTGACAGTTAATGGTTAACTGTGGTAGTTTAGTTTTGCTAAGTTGTGTCCGTCTCTTGCAGCCCCATGGACTATATATAGCCCGTCAGCCTCCTCTGTCCGTGGGATTTCCCAGCCAAGAATACTGGAGTGCGTTGCCTTTTCTTTCTCCAGGTGATTTTCTGGATCCAGGGGTTGAACCTGGGTCTCCTGCATTGCAGGCAGATTCTCTATCGACTAAGCCACCTGGGAAGCCCTAATGGTTAATAACAGACCATTTAAATATATATCCGGTAGTTTGTGTGTACTTTGGGGGCATTTCCTAGATGCATTTTCCTGGAAGATAAATGTTCCTACTCCGCTTCTAAGTTGCTTTGGGGAATAAAAATGCTGTATTACTTTCCAGTGCCAGCCTGTGAACTGACAGCCATCATAGTTTATGAGGATTAAGGCCCTAATCAGCCAACCAGAATACTTTATTTCAGAGCAGTTGCATTTCCCATTTTCCCCTGGAAAGGGAGTGGACCAGGTTATTCCTTTACTACAGAAACACCAGAGATCTTGAATTCAGGGAGACCTGTGTGACCTGTGCCTCTTCCAGCCTGGGGAGGACAGATATTTCTAATATCTCACCTGACTTTCCCTACTTCCTTTTCTCTTCTATAACTGGCATGGCCATACTCCCAACTAACAAACGGTGGTATCTAGTGCTGTGTCCCCTGCTTAGTAACTAAGGCACAGGATCATTTTAGACCACCGAGAGGAGGAATTTCTGGGATCTCTTTTGGAGCAACAGATGAGGTTCCTGAGAGAGGGTTTGGGAATCTCTGTTCCTCCTTCAGTGCCTTGTTTGTAACCTAAGGATGTGAAATGTCTGGCTTCTCTCCCTGGCTCTCCAGGGCACATAAGTCAGCCTGGGAGCAGTGTTTCCTGAGAGACTCTCCACAAAAGCTTCAGAGGTGGAACTTTCCATTGGGCTACTTTGTAGTCATGTTCACCCTTTCCTTTGAAGGACCTTTTGGAGATTAGAAATAATCAAGGGTGACATGCTTTTAAAGAGGCATGTCCTATATAACTACTACATATAAAATAACTGATAATTAATGAGAATTCATAACTAAGGATAACTAAGAGAACCTACTATGTAGCACAGAGAACTCTACTCAGTGCTCTATGGCAACCTAAACAGGAAGGAAATGCAAAAAAGAGGGGATATATGCTTCCCTGGTGGCTTNTTATCTATTGCACTGCAGATGTGCCGAACACTTTGATTTCCTCGAATGTGGGAAACTCCAATGCACAATTTGTGGTAATGGGGGACTGAGTTTGTACTCTCCCCTGACAGTTAATGGTTAACTGTGGTAGTTTAGTTTTGCTAAGTTGTGTCCGTCTCTTGCAGCCCCATGGACTATATATAGCCCGTCAGCCTCCTCTGTCCGTGGGATTTCCCAGCCAAGAATACTGGAGTGCGTTGCCTTTTCTTTCTCCAGGTGATTTTCTGGATCCAGGGGTTGAACCTGGGTCTCCTGCATTGCAGGCAGATTCTCTATCGACTAAGCCACCTGGGAAGCCCTAATGGTTAATAACAGACCATTTAAATATATATCCGGTAGTTTGTGTGTACTTTGGGGGCATTTCCTAGATGCATTTTCCTGGAAGATAAATGTTCCTACTCCGCTTCTAAGTTGCTTTGGGGAATAAAAATGCTGTATTACTTTCCAGTGCCAGCCTGTGAACTGACAGCCATCATAGTTTATGAGGATTAAGGCCCTAATCAGCCAACCAGAATACTTTATTTCAGAGCAGTTGCATTTCCCATTTTCCCCTGGAAAGGGAGTGGACCAGGTTATTCCTTTACTACAGAAACACCAGAGATCTTGAATTCAGGGAGACCTGTGTGACCTGTGCCTCTTCCAGCCTGGGGAGGACAGATATTTCTAATATCTCACCTGACTTTCCCTACTTCCTTTTCTCTTCTATAACTGGCATGGCCATACTCCCAACTAACAAACGGTGGTATCTAGTGCTGTGTCCCCTGCTTAGTAACTAAGGCACAGGATCATTTTAGACCACCGAGAGGAGGAATTTCTGGGATCTCTTTTGGAGCAACAGATGAGGTTCCTGAGAGAGGGTTTGGGAATCTCTGTTCCTCCTTCAGTGCCTTGTTTGTAACCTAAGGATGTGAAATGTCTGGCTTCTCTCCCTGGCTCTCCAGGGCACATAAGTCAGCCTGGGAGCAGTGTTTCCTGAGAGACTCTCCACAAAAGCTTCAGAGGTGGAACTTTCCATTGGGCTACTTTGTAGTCATGTTCACCCTTTCCTTTGAAGGACCTTTTGGAGATTAGAAATAATCAAGGGTGACATGCTTTTAAAGAGGCATGTCCTATATAACTACTACATATAAAATAACTGATAATTAATGAGAATTCATAACTAAGGATAACTAAGAGAACCTACTATGTAGCACAGAGAACTCTACTCAGTGCTCTATGGCAACCTAAACAGGAAGGAAATGCAAAAAAGAGGGGATATATGCTTCCCTGGTGGCTTAGAGGTTAAAGCGTCTGCCTCTAATATGGGAGACCTGGGTTCAATCCCTGGGTCAGGAAGATCCCCTGGAGAAGGAAATGGCAACCCACTCCAATATTCTTGCCTGGAGAATCCCTTGGATGGAGGAGCCTGGTGGGCTACAGTCCATGGGGTCACAAAGAGTTGGACACGACTGAGCGACTTATTACTATTACTATATGTATACATATAACTGATTGACTTTCCTGTACAGCAGAAATCACAACTTTAAAGCAACTGTACACCAATAAAAATTAATTTAAAAAATAAAGAGCCATGTTGACTCACAAAGGAATAGTTTTCACAACAAACCTCAGAGGAACATCCCCTCAGCCTTTGGGCAAGGAGCTGTGAGGACTGCATTCCCCAACATATAGTTAAGCAAACATTGTCCTTAGGACTGGTATGGTACTTTTAAAATAAAAGTATTTTTTAAAGTATAGGTGACATAAATTATTATGTAATTTATACATGTACAATATAGTGATTCAGAATTTAAAGGGTATATTCCACTTATACTTGTTATAAAATATTGAGTGTATTTCAGTGTTATTTTATATATCCTTGTAGCTTATTTTATACATAGTAGTTTGTACCTCTTAATCTCTACCCTTATTTTGTCCCCTCCACCCCCTTCCCTCTCCTCACTGGGAAGCACTAGTTTGTCCTCCATATCTATGAGTCTGTTTCTTTTTAGTTTCATTCACTGATTTGTTATATTTTTGTAGATTCCACATATAAGTGATGTCTGACTTACTTCACTTAGCATAATACTCTCCAGGTCCATCCATGTTGTTGGACACGTCAAAACGTCATTGTTTTTATGGCTGAGAACTATTCCATTTATTATATATACCTCATCTTTATTATCAATTCCTCTGTTGATGGACACATAGACTGCCTCCATATCTTGACAATTGTAAATAATGTTGCTATAAACATTGGGTTGCATGTATCTTTTCAAATTAGTGTTTCTGTTTGGTTTTTAATTTTTTTTTCCAAATACATACCCAGAAGTGGGATTGTTGTGTTATATGGTAGTTCCCACTAACAGTGACCATGGTTCCCTTTTCTCCACATCCTCACCAGCATTTGTTATTTGTGTTCTTTTTTGATGATAGCCATTCTATAGCATGAGGTGATATCTCATTGTGGTTTTGATTAGCATTTCCCTGATGATAGATGATGTTGAGCTACTTTTCCACTGGCCATCTGCATGTCCTCTTTAGGAAAATGTCTGCTCAGTTCTTTTGCCCATTTTTTAACTGGGTTGCTTGGGGGGTTTTGATGTTGAGTTGTACGAACTGCTTATATATTTGTATATTAACACCTTATTGGTCAAGTGTTAAGGGTTTTCCTTGGTTCACAATTTCACCATGTTTGTGACTGTGTTCTTTATTTTGTAAAAGTGTCTTTTCAGGATCTTGATAGATATTTTCCAACTGATTTTATAAAAGGGATGCCACACAAGCACAAACTAACAGAAACTGGATTCACTCTCCCACCTGAAACAGCAAAACAAACAAACAAAAAAACAACAGCAAACTGAACAAAATAGATGAGACAAAGATTTTCAAGAAACTGGGCATCAGGCAGTAAAGGTCAGTGAGTGAGACCTGAGAAATGAAAAATAAACAGATAAGCCCTACAGTTGCTCCAGTTCACCACTTGGAGAGAGTTTCTAAGCGTGGCTGGGGAGAGGCAACTGAAAAGAAGCCCAGTGGGCTTTGTTGAGTTGAGGACCCTGAGCTGAGTTATTGTTCCCCATCCTCATCTTCCTTTTCAGCAGGCTGAACCTATTGGTGTCTGCTGTTGTTATTCTATCTACAGACATATCCAGGCTGAACTGGGAACAGTCCTCTTTGAACTGCCTCCAGTAAGGAATGTGTATCCTCATTCTGTACCCCCTGGTGGAAACAGCACAACGCTTTACCCACAGGGCTCTGTAAATGCATTCATGGAACTCAGCTAATTTAGGATCTATATTATCTAGATGGGCAGAGATATTATATTTTATAGAACATGATGGGATAGAGGAGTGAATCAAGGAGCATTAGGCTATTCTGTTTCTAACAACACTAAAGACACATCGACCAGGTGAAAGCCAGGATTTTAGTGCCAGACCCCCATACATTCTTACTGCAAAACGTGAAGTTGCTTTACTCTTTGTTAACTTTACTTATTTGATCTAAAATTTAAGGATAAAATACCAAGTCCTACAATTCTAGGACTATGACTGATATTTACGTTGTCTTTGAAACGGGGTGAGAATTTGAAGTCCAAAAGGCATTACCTTTTCAGAGAGAAGACAAATTGTTCCTGATTTTTATGACAATGATATATCTATAAGACTTATTAAACTGGCCTCTTTATTTCTCCTGCTGACCAAGACATAGACAGTAGAGATAGGTATCAGCATTTACTCCAGAGACCTTGGCAAGATTGACTGCTTTGAACCAACATGGATCCCAGGTGTCAGTTATCCTGAGGCTGAAACCTGGGTGAGAACCAGGGTTGTTGAGCCATGGGAGGTCACTAGTTGTTGGAAAAGAAAGAAGGGTGAACTGGACAAACACTGACATCATCCCTAGGCAGCCCTGACCACTTCCGCCCAGTGAGTCCACCATCATTACACTTCTCACAACTTCTTGGTTACTGGACTGAGAGCTCCAGGAAAGTTGAAATACTGTTATTAATCATCTCTGTATTCATGACTCCAGGCACTGAATCAAGCACTGAGGGGGTCTCAGTGGTGGTTGTTCACTGACTGAATAAAAATGGTTGTATTTATATATATAGGATTTTAGAATCTTTAGTCATTTCAACTACATACTTATCCAAATATCCTGTCAGAGATGCTCTGCTTTCTCCCAGGATGTAGCAAATTTTCTTACTTAAAGAGGTGCCTACCCTACATTATCTTCTCCCTTTGACAGAGAACTTTGATGACTCTGGTGAAGACCCTGCTTTCCTCAGTGATTCCTCTCAGTGGTTCATTAGGAAGGTCATAAGTAGATCATTAGGAAGAGATGTCCTTAGCCTACCCTCCTACCCTGTGGGCTGCCTCAACACCGTAATTGAGAAGAGCCCCACATTACGTAGAAATGTTCCACTTGTATTCTTCTTCCCACTACTTTGATATCTTCAGATAAACTTTATTGATATCTGAACTCCAAGTTGTTAACAAAGCATAAGGAAAAATAGGCTCTCACAAATATTTAAGAAATATTGTGTGTAAAACCTTTCAAAGTATGCATGCAGAATATTACTAGTATCTATGCTTCAGATGGAAGGGTCTCCTTATCCTGGCCCTTCCATACCTCAAGGAATGGTTAAGGAAAGAATGTGCATCTCCAGCCCTTTTCCAAATATTTGTTATCCCTTTAAGCTCACACTTACTTGGAACATCCAAGTTACGGGTGTAAGCAGCAGGGTTCAGGACAGAGCCTCAAGGTCTGTGCCTCCTTCTCTTGGAATTGGTGATTCCTAGTAGCGTAAGTGAATCCTGATTCATCCTGTGGATCTCGGCAGGTGCACAAGTTCACTGTGGAGTAAGTTACTCTCACAGTCCTCCCTGCTCAGCTCAGGCTTCTCCTTGAGGACTTGGATAATGCTGCATACATTATTCACTTTCCCTTGATTTTTCTGAACTCAACTTGTACTTCTTTTCATCTCTCCTGGCCACCAACTGCTCCACCATTTCCATACCCTTCTTTGTGTTAATCTCATTCTTCCAACCTGTTGGTTTCTTTTCTTCCATCTCCCCTCTCATTTATGTGTTTTCAGTGTTTGGGCTCAACTTAGGCTCCTAAGTTGAGGCGGGGTAATCAACATCTGAGAAAAGGAACCTACACTGACTAGCCCTTGTGTAATATAAGGGTCATCAATGGAGCACTTCTAGGGTTCTGATTTGACTTTGTCTTGCTTTGCT
>SJYW01007966.1:0-18418 GCA_006410735.1 Raphicerus campestris | reverse complement strand
TAAACTTCACATTTATATGCATTTGAAATAATGTTAGAGCTTTGTCCCCTCCCCCTCTAATTGTTCTGCTTAGTATCCTGCAGTGATCCTAAATAGTTAATATCAAATTGGCATAATTGTATTTAAAAAAACATTTTTCAATAGAATTCATGTAATAATCACCAAATTATGTTTGCCTCAGCACATAGAACAGCATAAATCTTTCTACAAAGCAAGCAAAGTTAAATGACATCTCTAAGTGTTAAAATCTATTTTGAAAATAAATTTTATTCCTAAACAATCAGCTAGATGAGTGTGTCGCATGTTCTTTTTCAGGAATTCATGATACTGGTAATTAAATGTATTTTACTTTACTTTAAAATCTTTTAATGACACAAATCTTATTCATTCTACAGTACCTACAATCCAGAAAGATAGTTTCCAATACCAGCGGTATTCCTCAGTATGACACAGATGAGGACACAGCCATCTTTAAGATGTGGGCGGCCCATCAAGCTGCCATTGATGTGGCAAAACCGAAGTTTAGTGATGTGTAAGAGAATTGCTNAGATAGTTTCCAATACCAGCGGTATTCCTCAGTATGACACAGATGAGGACACAGCCATCTTTAAGATGTGGGCGGCCCATCAAGCTGCCATTGATGTGGCAAAACCGAAGTTCAGTGATGTGTAAGAGAACTGCTTTATGTGATGCAATTAAACTCTGTGTTGTTGTTTTTTTTTTTCTGGCAGTTTTGGTTGCCTCAAATGTTCATTGCTCATATTTTCCATAATATCAGGAAATAGTTTTTTCATTTTTATTTGCAGTTCATCTAATAGTCACATATCAGTTGTATTTCTTGAATGTAGCTTTTCTTAGTTAATACTTGTCAGTACTCTCTTTCAATGATGTCTCCTTAATTTGAAAAGTTTTCAGTGTAGACCAATTTTTAAATTGTTTTCCTTTGATATTTAATTCTTTTTCTGGCTTTAAAGAAAAAACCTACCCAGTGATTTTCAATGGGTTGGTATTTTTTTGTATGTTTCTCTGTGTGTGTAGAGTCCTATTAGTTCATCACTAACTATGATGTTTCTTCTCTCACCTCTACAGTGTTATCAAAGACTCTTCTCATCATGTCAACATTAGAGCAATACCTCTCAAAATCAATCATTGCCTTGAGTCTTCTCTTCTTATTAGGAACTTGGGATGCCATCACCAAATACTATAAATTTGTTGGTTTACATCACAGAAATTTATTTTATCAAAATTATGGAGGCTGCAAGTTCAGAACTAGGGTGCCAGTAAGGTCACCTTCAGCTGAGGGCCCTCTTTCTGGCTTGCAGATGACTGCCTTCTTGCATCATGGCATCTGTGTCTTCACATGGAGAAGAGAGAGAGAGAGAGAGAGAAAATCTGCACTCTAGTCTCTCTTCCTCTTTAGTATGAACTTCAACATGTAAATTTTCAACTATCATACCTTTTTCCTTAAATTTTGAACTCATGATTTCTCAGTATTGTTGTCCACTCTGACATCATAAAACATGTTTTTAATATTTTATTCAGTTTTTATGGTTTTTTTCTGCAAGAGAGAATTGAGCATGCCATTTAATCTTTAAATTAGATGAACTCAAGAGAAACCATCTGTTGTTTGTTTGTCCCCTGGCCTTTGCCCCTGTTATGTCCTATTCAAGAAGGTGTTTTGATTACTGTGGCAAATTTCTAGTCTACTTATTTCCTAGGAATTAGGAGCAATTATATAAGTATATACACACAGTAAACATGGATCAATTATGTATGTTGTTGAAGAATTTTCAGAAATTGCTATTCGATAGCCTATTTATTATACTGGTTCATAGTATCCAGCCCCTGAACTAGGTTTGTGAAAAACAAGTGACATTAGACATTAGTGGCACAGAAATTAGATACAGGAGAAACACAATGAGAAAGTACCAAGAATAAATTAGTGGAAATAAGAGTTGGTTAAGATGCTACAATTTTTTTTTTTAAATTGTGATTCAAAGTTTTGCCATCTCTGTTGCTATGTAATACATTCTTCCCTGGTGGCTCAGAGGGTAAAACATCTGCCTGTAATGCAGGAGACGTGGGTTTGCCCACTGGATGGGAAAGATCCCCTGGAGAAGGAAGTGGCAACCCACTCCAGTACCCTTGCCTGGAAAATCCCATGAAGGAAAGAGCCTGGGAGGCTACAGTCCTTGGGGTAGCAAAGATTCCAACATTAATGACTGACTTTACTTTCACTTAGATTCTTCAGCTAATGTAGGCACAATGTAGAAGACAGTGTGAGGATTAGTTACAATATACTGAAACTGTAGATTCGGTTCAGGCAACTATTTAGTAAATAGTATAAAATTCCTAAGGAACATGGGAGAAAAGACACATTTAGAGTTTAATTTGTGTTTAAATGAAGTATTTTGTAACTCATGCATCTAAGTTTGTGTCCTTCCTTTAGCTCATTCTATTCTTCTGAAACTGAACGAGACTTCACCATGGACTTTCTACTGGCCGCAGAACTTCTTGAGGCAGCATTATATCGCCCATACTTTGAAAGTTCAGCAGAATTCCTAGTGGGATTCCCACACAGGCTACTCACAGATCAGGATCGCAATGTTCTCACAAGTGACTTCAGCACACGGGAAAAAGCATTGATGACTGTAGTAAAGCTCATTACAAAAATAAATAAAAGCACAGGTATGATTATGAGTTATACTATCCATGAAGCCTAAATAAACCAAAGTCATTTGAGAAATAAATATATTTAATGATCCGTTAAACAGGAATGATTGAGTACCTGCTATGTTATAGATATATAGAGTAATATTACGACAGTTACCGAAAACTACCCTTCCAGGACCTCACATATCATGTAGCTTCTGCAATAGTGACAGTTTTAAAATCAACACTTTTATGTCTCTTCTTAAAATTCTTATTGCTGCCCCCAAAATATTCTGGGTTCTCGCTTAGGATTCAAAATTGCTAGTCTGTGAAAATCTGGCTCTTCATTATTGTTGTGTCAATCTCCCCTGTTTAAAGTGTGCTCATCCACCAAGACAGAGAATATAATAAGAAACAGAGATGGTTAGGGTGGAAGTAGGAAGACTGGGTGCAGAGAGACAGTTATATTAAATTTTTGAGCATCATTTAAATAATGGATATTAAGCTTTCTGTCTTCACACATCATTTTATTTGTTGTCTTTAAGTATGGTACGAATTTTATAGCATTGTTTAAAGTTTTGAAGAAAAAGTTCATATGACATTAAATAACATGTCAAAAATGATATACTTTGTAAGAGCTGAAGTAAACTTAAACTACAGCTTATTTAAATTCAGTTTTTGAGGTTTTCGTTTTTCTTACTGTCTAATATAACCTATGTTGAAAATACAAAAGTTTTGATGAACTAGTGAATCTTACACATTTAAATCTCAATCATTTAGAATTAGAACTGTGTTGTCTCTTCAGTTCCAGCCCATTTTTTCATGGATTAATCCTAAGGATCAGGGAAGCTAAACTGCAAATATCACTTAGTTTAGTGACAGTTGGACAGCAACCAGGTCTCCATTCTCGCAGGAAAAGGTTTACTCTAGAAACAAAACATTACAAACAAGAGTAAGAAAGGAGTTATAATGGGTCTCAACAATTTGTGCTTAATTTATTCCATAAGATATTGTGGTTATTACATTGTGTGATAATTTTTTGAATACATCTCAGTCTCATATAAGGGAAACAGCTCATCATTTATTATATATGCTGCCAAATGAGCACGAGGAGAAATAGCCCTTCTTTTATGCTGTTAGATTGTCCAACACAATGCATTTCCTTGTATCCTTTTATAAGCCTAATGGTCAGACAGTGTTACTAATATATTACAAATCCTGTAATTAGAATTTTTATCTTGTTTTGCATATTTTTAGATTTCAAAGTTGTATTCAAAATTTTATTAACTGGAAACATAAATGTTTCTATTTTCACAGGAGGTTTATTATTAACAATTTGGAAGAAGCTCATGACTTCAAAATTTACTCGGGCTCTGGGACGCTTCTTCATTAAAAGTGTACTCTTAATACCAATTGAGTAGCCTAAATTTATGCTATTATGTGTAGATTAGTTTAATTCCATGAATAAAAGCAATCAAATATTATAATGACTGCAAAAAGTTTGTTGTTATTATCCCTGCTTTATCTTTGTATTTTCAAATTACCAGCCAATAATCCCCCTGCCACCCTCCCCTCAGAATTGAGCTACATACCTGGCTGAAGCTAATTAGTTTCATAGAATGCCTGAGTTACACATAAATATGCCAATATCTGTGCCAAAGACAGGTTACACTACTGATATTTAAGATTTTGATACTCATTATAGATTGCCAGATAAGCAGGGGAAATTCTCCTCTAAGAGATTATTTTTATAAGATAGAACTTTGCGCATTGAAGAGACATTTTAAGTAATTTATATTCTAGGACTGAACTCCAAGTACATTGCCATATGGAGCACATTTTTCAATTCATGTAATGAATGAGGCTGCTGTTTTAGTGTCTGAGCACATGGAGAAATCATTTCACCGTCAAGTAGAAAATTTCTGAGCTACTCTACTGTAAGACCCAGTTTCCCTCAGTCAGTCTCTCCAATCTGGGAGCTTCCATAAGCCTCTTATCCTTCTCCATCAGAGGGCAGACAGACTGAAAACCACAGTCACAGAAAAATAACCAGTTTGATCAGGTGGACCACAGCTTTGTCTTAATGAAACTATGAGCCATGCCATGTAGGGTCATCCAAGATGGACAGATCATGGTGGAGACTTCTGAGAAAACGTGGTCCACTGGAGGCAAACCACTTCAGTATTTTTGCCTTGAGAACCCCAAAAACAGTATGAAAAGGCAAAAACATAGAACACTGAAAGATGAACTCCCCAGGTCAGTACATGCCAAATATCCTATTGGAAATCAGTGGAAAAATAATTCCAGAAAGAATAAGGAGACAGATTCAAAGCAAAAACAAGACTCAGCTGTGGATGTGACTGGTGATAGAAGTAAGGTCCAATGGTGTAAAGAGCAATTTCACATAGGAATCTGGAATGTTAGGTCCATGAATCAAGGCAAATTGGAGTGGTCAAATAAGACATGGCAAGAGTGAACATCGACATTTTAGGAATCAGAGAACTTAAATGGACTGGAATGGGTAAACTTAACTCAGATGACCATTATATCTACTACTGTGGGCAGGAAGGCCTTAGAAGAAATGGAGTAGCCATCATAGTCAACAAAAGAGCCTGAAATGCAGTACTTGGATGCAGTCTCACAAATGACAGAACAACTCTGTTTGTTTTCAAGGCAAACCGCTCAGTATCACAGTAATCCAAGTATAAGCTCCAACCAGTAATGCTGGACACTGGAGTTGAATGGTTCTTTGAAGACCTACAAGACCTTCTAGAACTAATACACCCCAAAAATGTCTTTTTCATTATAGGGGATAAGAATGCGAAAGTAAAAAATCAAGAAATAAGTGGCATAACAGGCAAATTTGGCCTTGGAGTACAGAATGAAGCAGGGCAAAGGCTAATTAGAATTTTGCCAACAGAATGCACTGTCATAGCAAATACCCTCTTTCAACAACACAAGAGAAGACTACTCATGGACATCACCAGATGGTCAATACCAAAATCAGATTGATTATATTATTTGCAGCCAAAGATGGAGAAGCTCTATACAGTCAGGAAAAACAAGACCAGGAGCTGACTGTGGCTCAGATCATGAAATCTGTATTGCTGATTTCAGACTTAAGTTGGAAAAAGTAGGAAAAACCACTAGCCCATTTAGGTATGACCTAAATCAACTCCCTTATAATTATACAGTGTAAGTGAGAGATAGATTCAAAGGATTACATGTGATAGACAGAGTGCCTGAAGAACTATGGGTGGACGTTCATGGCATTGTATAGGAGGCAGGGATCAAGACCATCCCCAAGAAAAAGAAATCCAAAAAGGCAAAATGGTCATCTGAGGAGGTCTTACAAATAGCTGTGAAAAGAAGAGAAGTGAAGGGCAAAGGTGAAAAGGATAGATATACCCATTTGAATGCAGACTTCCAAAGAATAACAAGGAGAGATAAGAAAGCCTTCTTCAGTGATCAATGCAAAGAAATAGAGGAAAAGTATAGAATGGGAAAGACTAGAGATCTCTTCAAGAAAATTAGGAATACCAAGAGAACATTTCCTGCAAAGATGGGCACAGTAAAAGACAGTAAGGGTATGGATTTAACACAAGCAGAAGATATTAAAAAGAGGTCGCAAAGATACACAGAAGAACTATACAAAAATTTCTTCATGACCAAGATAATCACAAGGGTGTGATCACTAACCTAGAGCCAGACATCCTGGAATGTGAAGTCAAGTGGACCTTAGGAAGCATCACTACAAACATAGTGGAGGTGATGGAATTTCAGTTGAGCTATTTCAAATCCTGAAAGATGATGCTGTAAAAGTGCTGTGCTCAATATGCCAGCAAATCTGGAAAACTCAGCAGTATTCATAGGACTGGAAAAGTTTAGATTTCATTCAAATCCCAAAGAAAGGCAATGCCAAAGACTGCACAGTTCCACTCATCTCACACACTAATAAAGTAATGCTCAGAATTCTCCAAGCCAGGCTTCAACAGTACATGAACTTCCAGAAGTTCACTCTGGATTTAGAAAAGGTAGAGGAACCAGAGATCTAATTGCCAACATCTATGGATCATGAAAAAACCAAGAGAGTTCCAGAAAAACACCTATTTCTGCTTTACTGACTATGCCAAACCTGTGACTGTGTGGAATACAAAGAAAAAGAAATGCCAGACCATCTGGCCTGCCTTGTGAGAAACCTGTATGCAGGTCAGGGAGCAACAATTAGACTGGACACAGAAAAATAGACTGGTTTCAAATGCGAAAAAGAGTACATCAAAGCTGTATATTGTCACCCTGATTATCAAACTGAAATGCAGAATACATCATGAGAAATTCTGGGCTGGATGAAATACAAGCTGGAGTCAAGATTGCAGGGAGAAATATCAATAATCTCAATATGCAGATGACACCACCCTTATGGCAGAAAGTGAAGAAGAACTAAAGAGCTTCTTGATGAAAGTGAAAGAGTAGAGTGGAAAAGACTGGGTTAAAAATCAGCATTCAGAAAACGAAGATCATGTAATCTGGTCCCATGCATATAGATGGAAGAAAGAGTGGAAACAGTAGCAGACTATTTTTTTTTTGCTCCAAAACCTCTGTAGATGGTTGCTGAAGCCATGAAATTAAAAGATGCTTGCTCCTTGGAAGAAAATCTATGAACAACTTAGCATATTAAAAGGCAGAGATATTATTTTGCCAACAAAAGTCCATCTAGTCAAACCTATGGTTTTTCCAGTAGTCATGTATGGATGTGAGAGTTGGACTATAAAGAAAGCTGAGTGCCGAAGAACCGATGCTTTGAAACTGTGGTGTTGGAGAAGATTTTTGAGAGTGCCTTGGACTGAAAGGAGATCAAACCAGTCCATCCTGAAGGAAATCAGTCCTGAATATTCATTGGAAAGACTGATGCTGAAGCTGAAACTCCAATACTTTGGCCACCTGATGTGAAGAACTGACTCATTAGCAAAGACCCTGATGCTGGGAAAGATTGAAGGCAGGAGGAGAAGGGGCGACAAGAGGATGAGATGATTAGATGGCATCACTAACTCAATGGACCTGAGTTGAGTAATATATGGGAGTTGATGATGGGCAGGGAGGCCTGATGTGCTGTAGTCCATGGGGTCACAAAGAGTTGGACATGACTGAGCAAATGAATTGAACTGAACTGATCCTCAGAAAGGTTGAATGCTGGAAGAGAAGGGAATGCCAGAGGATGAGATGGTTGGATGGCATCACCTACTCAATGGACATGAGTTTGAGTAAACTCCAGGAGTTGATGATGGATAGGGAGGCTTGGAGTGCTGCAGCCCATGGGGTTGCAAAGAGTCGGACATGACTGAGCTACTGAACTGAACTGAACTCTAGTGTAAACTAAACAAAACTAAAAATTTCATTTTAAATATAATTTTTGTTATAATTGGAGCCCCTAAATGAAAAATGCACATAATAAAAATGAGTTCAAATTATCTAAAACTCACCATATTTAAATCACTGCTAGTGGCACTAATCAAACTATGTAGGCTAACTATCTTCTGGTGTTTCTGACCACCTGTCATACCTTTTCCCAATATTGTGCCACTTTTCAATTTCCCCTCAAAACCCAGTATTCCTTAACTATCTCTTAACCAAAATGGTCTCCTATGAAAATAAATGATGTTTTATATTATCTGTTGTTTCCCATGAGATGGACATATTAAGCAAAAGCCACCTTTTGAAAGTCAAAAATAGGTTTATCAATGTCTCAATACAAGTGAGATATCTTTACATAAAAATAAAACTAATAACTGAGGTGACAAAATGTATCAAACACTAAAAATACCCCAATCACCAAAACAAACTTGAGATAGAAAAAAAAGGTGGAAATAGCACACTTTCTAGTTTAAAGTTATAAACTAAAATCAGTAGTGGCCACAGTACTGGAAGAGGGCAGTTTTCATTCCGATCCCAAAGAAAGGCAATGCCAAAGAATGCTCAAACTACCATATAATCATACTCATTTCGCATGCTAGCAAGACAATATTCAAAATCCTTCAAGATAGGCTTCAACAGTTTGTGAACTGAGAACTTCCAGATGTATAAGCTGGGTTTACAAAAGACCGATGAACCAGAGATCAAATTGCCGACATTCATTGGATCATGAAGAAAGCAAAGGAATTCCAGAAAAACATCTGCGTCTTCTTCATTGACTACACTAAAGCTTTTGATTGTGTGGATCACTACAACCTATGGAAAATTCTTAAACTGATAGGAATACCAGATAACCTTAGCTGTCTCCTGACAAACTTATATGCAAGACAAGAAGTATCAGTTAGAACCAGACTTGGAACAACAAACTCGTTCAAAATTGGTAAAAGAATATGACAAGGTTGTCTATTGTCACCTTGCTTATTTAACTTCAATGCAGTGTATCATGGGAAACGCCAACCTGGATGACACACAAGCTGGAATCAGGATTGCCAAGAGAAATGTCAATAACTTCAGATATGCAGGTAATACTACACTAATGGCAGAAAGTGAAGAGGAACTAAAGAGCCCTTGATGAGGGTGAAAGAGAAGAGTGAAAAAGCTATCTTAAAACTCAACATTAGAAAAACTAAGGTCATGGCATCCAGTCCCATCACTTCATGTCAAATAGATGGGGAGACAGTGGAAGCAATGGCAGATTTTATGTTCTTGGTCTCCAAAGTCATGGCAGACAGTAACTGCAGCCATGAAATTAAAAGGTGCTTGCTCCTTGGAAGGAAAGCTATGAAAAACTTAGTGTATTCAAAAAGCAAAGACATCACTTTGCCAAAATAGGTCTGTCTAGTCAATGCTATGGTTTTTCCAGTAGTCATGTATGGATGTGAGAGTTGTATCATAGAGAAGGCTAAGTGCCAAAAAATTGATGCTTCCTAATGGAATTCCAGTAGAGCTGTTTCAAATNTTCTGTTAGGTCCATACCATTTCTGTCCTTTATCGAGCCCATCTTTGCATGAAGTGTTCCCTTGGTATCTCTAATTTTCTTGAAGAGATCTCTAGTCTTTCCCATTTTGTTGTTTTCCTCTATTTCTTTGCATTGATCACTGAGGAAGGCTTTCTTATCTCTCCTTGCTATTCTTTGGAACTCTGCATTCAGATGCTTATATCTTTCTTTTTCTCCTTTGCTTTTCACTTCTCTTCTTTTCACAGCTATTTGTAATGCCTACTCAGATAACCATTTTGCTTTTTTGCATTTCTTTTCCATCGGGATGGTCTGGATCCTTGTTCCTGTACAATGTCATGAACTTCCATTCATAGTTCATCAGGCGCTCTATCTATCATATCTAGTCACTTAAATCTATTTCTTACTTCTACTGTATAATCATAATGGAATTGATTTAGGTCGTACCTCAATGGTCTAGTGGTTTTCCCCACTTTTTTCAATTTAAGTCTCAATTTGGCAATAAGGAGTTCATGATCTGAGCCACAGTTAGCTCCCAGTCTTGTTTTTGCTGACTGTATAGAGCTTCTCCAACTTGGCTGCAAAGAATATAATCAATCTGATTTTGGTGTTGATCATCTGGTGATGTCCATGTGGAGTCTTCTCTTGTGTTGTTGAAAGTGATTGTTTGCTATGACCAGTGCATTCTCTTCGTAAAACTCTATTAGCCTTTGCCCTGCTTAATTTTGTACTCCAAGGCCAAATATGCCTATTACCCCAGGTGTTCTTGACTTCCTACTTTTGAATTCCAGTCCCTTTAATGAAAAGGACATTTTTGGGGGGTGTTAGTTCTAAAAGGTCTTATAGAATGACTTAAAAAATAAACCTTTATCCTTTGACCAGCATATCCTTAAAGCTGCAGATGAAATCCCTTTAATTGAGCTCACATTCCTGGAACACTAAATGTTTGCCAGAAAAGTGTCAAGGAATGGTAACGAAATCTGGGTAGGTTAGTACAAAATATTTAAAGTAATATTGGGTGAATTTTGAAATGATGCGGAATGGGAAATTCTTGTATAAATTGGGATTCTTGTATCTTTATGTTGCCTTTTTGTCTTTTTATAGTTCCTGGTGTGCTAGGCTATATTAGTTAACTAGCCACAAATGAGNCAAAATATTTAAAGTAATATTGGGTGAATTTTGAAATGATGCGGAATGGGAAATTTTTGTATAAATTGGGATTCTTGTATCTTTATGTTGCCTTTTTGTCTTTTTATAGTTCCTGGTGTGCTAGGCTATATTAGTTAACTAGCCACAAACGAGGAAGCCCATAGGTTTGTGAATTTCACCTTAAAGGACAATGAGGCCTTTGAGTTCTGTCACTTCATGTACTGTTTTACATGCTTTTTACAGTTTTCTGGGGCCAAAACTTCTTCTTAATAGTGGTTCCATGGAATGGACTCTTGAAAATGGAAGGATACAGACTTTAACTGATTCTGGTCTCCTCCATCAAGAATATAGTCCAAACTCCCTTAATGAACATCAGTAGATTTTTCAAGCGTGGCTGACTGAGCAAACAAGAAATATTGTTACTATATAATATTTATATAAATTTTTAAATATTCATGGTAAAAATCTTATCCACAAACCATCATTATCCCCATTTATATTTCACTTTCTTGTTATTTCTTTTCTGTTTTATGTCTTTTAGATATAGTTTTATATTTTAGGACTTCTCAGTTTACTCCAGCAAAAGTCATATATAGATGCATATCTTTGGATATTCATTTCAATGCAACAGTTTTCTGAAGCTAACCATAGCTGTATATTAGCTTCCAATTTTTCTGTAAAGTTTTAAGGAATAAAAGAACTCATCAGAAGAGTAAAATTAGCTCAATAGAACGGACATATACAGTAGCAGAATATAGAATGTATTGACACTTTTATGATGACCATCTCAATGATATTTGAATTCTTTGATAGAATGACTATCATTTTATGGATAAATGAAAGAACTAGTGAATTCACTTTGATGTCAACCACAAGGAAAGGAAAACACATTATTTGACCACTTTCATTTACTTTTCTTATCTGTAGACTATATCAAATTATGTTAAATTCTAAAAATTGCCTGCATCTCATATCTCTCTTGCTCCAACTGTATATCCTCACTAGTTTGCACTGTTAAGTGATTCAGTTTTCTACAAAGATTGTGTTGTTACTATATCATTTCATGCACTTAGTGACCTTGCTTCATAGAAAAGTTCTGAGATTCAGCACAATGGTTTGGGGCATGTAGGTTTCTCTGAGACTTGTCCTAAGCTTGTTTTGATGAGTTGGCCCCAAACTTGCATCAGTCTTAATTACCTGCTTTGTCAGAAGAACATATAAGAGAATCCTGGAACAAATAAGAGAGATGTTTTTCCAAGTTTTTCTGGGAGAAGGTGGGGTAGTGGAAGGAAGTAAAAAGAAATGTCTTCTGGAGATGTAATATTCAGTAAAAACTGTATTCTTGGTGATTTGAACACTACTCTGCCCAGTATGCATGTCAGGAAGCAACAGTTAGAACTGGACATGGAATAACAGACTGGTTCCAAATAGGAAAAGGAGTACATCAAGGCTGTATATTGTCACCCTGCTTATTTAACTTATATGCAGAGTACATCATGAGAAACGCTGGACTGGAAGAAGCACAAGCTGGAATCAAGATTGCTGGGAGAAATATCAATAACTTCAGATATGCAGATGACATCACCCTTAATGGCAGAAAGTGAAGAGGAGCTAAAAAGCCTTTTGATGAAAGTGAAAGAGGAGAGAGAAAAAGTTGGCTTAAAGCTCAACATTCAGAAAATGAAGATCATGNGAAATAAGCCCCAACATATACAGTCAATTAATTTACAACAAAGGAGGCAAGAGTTACATGGGGAAAGGGCAGTTCTTTTCATATATGGAGTTGGGAAACCTGAAGACTCACGTCTCCAAAAAAAAAAAAGACTGGAAGACTATCTTACAATATACACAAAACTTAACTCAAAATTTATGAAAGACTTGAGAATAACACCTGAAACTATAAAAGTCCTAAAACAAAATAGAGATGGCAAGCTCCTTGACATTGGAATAGATGTCCAATGCAGAGGCAACAAAAGCAAATTAAACAAGTGGAAACACATAGTGGGAGTGTTAGTCGCTCAGTCATGTTCAACTCTTTGCAACCCTATGGACTGTCGCCTGCCAGGCTCCTCTGTCTATAGGGATTCTCCAGACAAGAATACTGGAGTGGGTTCTATTTTCTACTCAAGGGGATCTTGCTCCAGGGATTGAACAGGGGTCTCCTGCATTGCAGGGAGATTCTTTACCATCTGAGCCACCAGAGAAGCACATAATACTGAAGTGGGCTGCATTTCCTTCTCCAGGGGATCTTCCTGATCTAGGGGTTGAACCCACATCTCCTGAGACTCCTGCAATGAAGGCAAATTCTTTACCTCTGAGCCACCAAGGAATCCCAGTCGAAAGTGGGTCAATAAATCATAGGCTTGGCATGCAAAATTTCTTCAGGACAAAATTTTTATAGGCTTCTACACATCTGGGACAGGGAATACTGGCATGCCTCAGTCCTTGGGATAGTGCAAAATCAGACATGATTTGGTGACAGAACAAAACACCTCTAAGGAAGAATGTAAAGAACGTAATTGTAACTACTTCCCTGTGAGATTCCCTGTAAAATTCAATGGTGGCTCAGACAGTAAAGCATCTGCCTATAATGCAGAAGACCTGGGTTTGATCCCTGGGTTGGGAAGATCTTCTGAAGAAGGAAATGACAACCCACTCCAGTTCTCTTGCCTGGAAAGTCCCATGGACATAGGAGCCTGGGGTCGCAAAGAGTAGGACACGACTGAGCGACTTTGCTTCATTCCTGTGAGAACAGAATAACACAGTCCTTGGTATAAAGACATTTTGTAAGTATGTACCAAATTATTGAAATTACTCAGAAAAATACTAAGGGCACAATTTCCTATGGCTTTGCCTGATATAATAGAAAGAATTGGTGAAAAAATTCTTAAATAAGCATGAATGGGATGGGATTTCATAGTCAGGACTCTCACATAAATCTTGGATGTTTTTCTCTTGGCCACTCAAAAATGTGACCAGAATTATTGAAGGATTCCCTAAGCTTTCTTGGGAGATTATTATATTATTATTCTAATGTCACTCTTAGCCACTTTGCAATATATTCCTCAAGCATGTGATCATAATTCTTATAAAGATAACTCCATAGTCTCTTGTGCACAAAAGATAACTGATTTATGTAGCCGTTGGAACCTACATTATCTGAAATAAAGCTTAAGTTTTCCTAAAATAGCACATTAGCCAATATCATAACCCTCTGGATATCCTTATACTTCCTTGTTTTCATATATTTTTTCCCTTACCACCTAACACCTTCTCAAGCTGTTGATGGAAATAGCTACATATATTATCTTTCAAAGGTAAATTTATATATTTTCTTATATAATCAACTCTACTGAACTGAACTGATTGTTGTCATATAAATTTGGATATTTTAGATTGTTCCCCAAGATACCTGGTGAGGTTACAACAACAGGTTTTTCTACTTCCTAGTGGTGCAGTGGATAGGAACTCACCTGCCAATGTAGGGGTCATGGGTTTGATCTCTGGTCTGGGAAGATTCTACATGACACAGAGAAATTAAACCCAAGTGTCCAAATTATGTGGACTTATTAGGTAGTGTTAGGTTCCTACCTGGAGAATCCCAGGGATGGTGGAGCCTGGTAGGCTGCCATCTATGGGGTCGCACAGAGTCGGACATGACTGAGGCAACTTAGCAGCAGCAGCAGCAGCAGTGGTATATTGTCACCCTGCTTATTTAACTTATATGCAGAGTACACCATGAGAAACGCTGGGCTGGAGGAAGCAGAAGCTGGAATTAAGATTGCCGGGAAAAATATCAATAACCTAAGATATGCAGATGACACCACCCTTATGGCAGAAAGTGAAGAGGAACTAAAACGCCTCTTGATGAAAGTGAAAGAGGAAAGTGGAAAAGTTGACTTAAAGTTCAACGTGCAGAAAACTAAGATCATGGCATCTGGTCCCATCATTTCATGGCAAATAAATGGGGAAACAGTGGAAATGGTATCAGACTTTATTTGGGGGGGCTCCAAAATCACTGCAGATTGTGACTGCAGCCATGAAATTAAAAGACGCTTACTCCTTGGAAGAAAAGTTATGACCAACCTAGATAGCATATTCAAAAGCAGAGACATTACTTTGCCAGCAAAGGTCCAGTAGAGGCTAAAGCATCTGCCTGGAATGTGGGAGACCCAGGTTCGACCCCTGGGTCAGGAAGATCCCCTGGAGAAGGAAATGGCAACCCACTCCAGTACTCTTGCCTGGAGAATCCCATGGAGGGAGGAGCCTGCTAGGCTACAGTCCATGGGGTCACAAAGAGTCAGACACGACTGAGTGACTTCACTCCATGGTTTTTCCAATAGTCATGAATGGATGTGAAAGTTGGACTGTGAAGAAAGCTGAGCACTGAAGAATTGATGCAACACCTGTGGTGTTGGAGAAGACTCTTGAGAGTCCCTTGGACTGCAAGGAGACCCAACCAGTCCATCCTAAAGGAGATCAGTCGTGGGTGTTCATTGGAAGGACTGATGCTAAAGCTGAAATTCCAGTACTTTGGCCACCTCATGTGAAGAGCTGACTCATTGGAAAAGACTCTGATGCTGGGAGGGACTGGGGGCAGGAGGAGAAGGAGACAACAGAGGATGAGATGGCTGGATGGCATCACCGACTCGATGGATGTGAGTCTGAGTGATCTCCAAGAGTTGGTGATGAACAGGGAGGCCTGGCATGCTTGCAATTTATGGGGTCGCAAAGAGTCAGACACGACTGACCAACTGACTGAACTTTAGGCAGAAAATGAAGAAGAACTAAAGAGCCTCTTGATAAAAGTGAAAGAGAAGAGTGAAAAAGTTGACTTAAAGCTCAACACTCAAAAAATTAAGATCATGGCATCTGGTCCCATCACTTCATGGCAAATAGGTGGAGAATCAGTGGAAACTGTGGCTGACTTTATATTTCTGGGCTTCAAAATCACTGCAGATGGTGATTGAAGCCATGAAATTAAAAGTCACTTACTCCTTGAAAGGAAAGTTATGACAAATCTAAGCAGCATATTAATAAGCAGAGACATTATTTTGTCAGCAAAGGTCTGTCTAGTCAAGGCTATGGTTTTTCCAGTGGTCATGTATGGATGTGAGAGTTGGACTATAATTCTAGGGCATTCAACCTTCCTTATGGTCCAATGATCATATCCACACATAACTAGTGCAAAAACCATAGCTTTGACTAGATGGGTCTTTGTTGGCAAAGGGGTCTCTCTGCTTTTCAATACATTGTCTAGGTTTTTCATAGTTTTTCTTCCAAGCAACAAGTGTCTTTTAGTTTCATGGCTGCAGTCACTGTCTGCAGTGATTTTGGAGTGCAAGGAAATAAAATCTGCCATTATTTCCATTGTTTCCCCATCTATTTGCCACGAAGAGATGCGACCAGATTACATGATCTTAGTTTTTCTAATGCTGAATTTTAAGGCAGTTTTTTTCACTATCCTTTTTCACCCTCATCAAGAGGCTCTTTAGTTCCTCTTTGCTTTCTGCCATTTGTGTAGTATCATCTGTATATCTAAGGTTGTTGATATTTCTCCTAGCCATCTTGATTCATTTTGAATCATCTAGCCTGACATTTTGCATGATGAGCTATGCAAACAGATTAAATAAGCAGGGTAACAATATATAGCCTTGATATACTCCTTTCCCAATTTTGAACCAGTTTGTTGTTCCATGTCCAGTGCTAGCTGTTGCTTCTTGAACTTGACGTACATAGAGGTTTCTCAGAAGGCAGGTAAGGTGGTCTGGTATTCCCAGACTTTTCCAGAGTTTGCTGTAATCTGCACAGTCCAAGGCTTTAACATAATCAATGAAGCAGAACAAGATGTTTTTCTGGAATTCTCTTGCTGTATCTATGGCCCAGCAGAGGTTGATAATTTGACTTCTGGTTCCTCTGCCTTTTCTAAATCTAGCTTGTACATCTGCAAGTTTTTGGTTCATGTATTGTTGAAGCTTAACTTAAAGGATTTTGAGCATTACCTTGATAGCATGTGAAATGAACTCAATTGTATAGTAGTTTGTACATACTTTGGCATTGCCTTTCTCTGGAATTTGAATGAAAACTGACCTTTTCCAGGTCACCTTATAGTGGTGACAGAAAGGTTAACACAATGTTTATAACACATATCAATTAGTCTCCTATTTTTTCCTAAGTCTCCTGACTCCTCAAATGCTTTTACTCTATATACTAATTATATACCATTTATATCCTGTTATCAAGATAACTGCCAGAGGTACTGCTTAGTAAGTTCTGGTTCCATCTGGCCTTGGAGGATAACAATAAGCTAGACACTAAGCAACAAATTTTCACAACACAGGTACTCATGTATCATTGTGAAGCACAACCCATGGGCATAGCACATGGTTCTGGCTCAAAACAGTGGGACTTAGGTACCACAGGGTATGTAGTTTCATTTTTAATTCATGATATCCTGGACATGACATAATAGCACTATAATAAATCCATTTTCCAGTGATAGTATATTAAATTGAAGCTTGTGCAGTGTTTCTACATGCCAAGGAATGGCAGATTGCCAGAAAATTACCAGGAGCTAGAGGAGAGGCATGAAACAGACTTTTCCTCACAGCCCTGGAAAGGAATCAATCCTAGAAGCACCTTGATCTTAGGTTTCTAGACTCTAGAATTGTAAGAACATAAATTCTGTTGTTTAAGTCACTCCATTGGTGGTATTTTGTTAAGGCAGCCATTGGAAAACTAATATTAATACAATATCCTAAACCCTGAACTTGAGAATATGTTACACTTCATGACAAAAGAGACTTAACAGATGTGATTAATTCAGGGAACTTGAGATGGGGACATTAAGCTGAATTATCAGGTTCAGCCCAGTGGACTCACAAGATCCTTATAAAGAAGATGCCTGATAATCCGAGTGAAATGTGATAATAGATGGGAGGACCAGACCACAGGTTGCAGTGATGAAAGGGAGGAATCTCAAGACATTTAAGTGGCCTCTAGAAACTGTAAAAGGTATGGAAATTGATATTGCCTTCAGAAGCTTTAAAAGAATCAGTCCCGTGAACATCTTGAATTAAGTTCAGTGAAGCCAATATTTGAAACCCAATAATATATAATATAATAAATCTGTGTTTCTTGAGTCACTAAGTTTGTAAACTTTTTTTTTTTTTTGCAGTGCAATAGGAAACTCCATGTGTCCTGGCATAGAACTGATGGTAAGGGTGCTGTCTCAGTAACAGAGTCCATTTGCCAACTACTTCTTTCTAGTAACCAAGTGCTAGCAGATGCTTGAAAGAAAATCCTTCCAGTGTCTGTGAGTTAGCTAGGTCTAATTGTCTGACACACTGTATCCATCTTCCAAGACCACCAGTTCTCTTTTTTATACTGGGCAGTTCAGTTCAGTTCAGTTCAATCGTTCAGTCATGTCTGACTCTTTGCGACTCCGTGAATCGCAGCACACCAAACCTCCCTGTCCATCACCAACTACCAGAGTTCACTCAGATTCACATCCATCGAGTAAGTGATGCCATCCAGCCATCTCATCCTCTGTTGTCCCCTTCTTCTCCTGCCCCCAATCCCTCCCAATATCAAAGTCTTTTCCAGTGAATCATCTCTTTGCATGAGGTGGCCAAAGTGCTGGAGTTTCAGCTTTAGCATCATTCCTTCCAAAGAAATCCCAGGGTTGATCTC
>SJYW01007965.1:1599142-1618600 GCA_006410735.1 Raphicerus campestris | reverse complement strand
AGGATGTGGAGAAAAGGGAACCCTCTTACACTGTTGGTGGGAATGCAAACTAGTACAGCCATTATGGAAAACAGTGTGGAGATTCCTTAAAAAATTACAAATAGAACTGCCTTATGACCCAGCAATCCCACTGCTGGGCATACACACCGAGGAAACCAGAATTGAAAGAGACACATGTACCCCAATGTTCATTGCAGCATTGTTTATAATAGCCAGGACATGGAAACAACCTAGATGTCCATCAGCAGATGAATGGATAAGAAAGCTGTGGTACATATACACAATGGAATATTATTTAGCCCTTAAAAAGAATAAATTTGAATCAGTTCTAATGAGATGGATGAAACTGGAGCCGATTATACAGAGTGAAGTAAGCCAGAAAGAAAAACACCAATACAGTATACTGACACATATATATGGAACTTAGAAAGATAGTAATGATGACCCTGTATGTGAGACAACAAAAGAGACACAGAGGTATAGAACGGACTTTTGGCCTCTGAGGGAGAGGGGGAGGGTGGGATGATTTGGGAGAATGGCACTGACACATGTATACTATCGTATAAGAAACGAAGCATCAGTCTATGTTCAATACAGGATATAGGATGCTTGGGGCTGGTGCACGGGATGATCCGGGGAGATGATATGGGGTGGGAGGTGGGAGGGGTATTCGGTATTGGGAGCTCGTGTACACCTGTGGCTGATTCATGTCAATGTATGGCAAAACCAATACAGTATTGTAACGTAGAATAAAGTTTTTTTAAAAAAAACCTACATTCCCAGTGCCCACTGAATACCACACTCTCCCAGGCTTGGATTAAAGAATCTGCAGATGCTTTTGTTAAAAAAAATTTTTTAACATAAATTTTCTAGGTATTTGAAATTAAACCCAAGTTAGAACAGGGAACCTGGGTCTCTAGGTGCGGAGACTGGACTCCTCTGCGCCCCCTGGTGGCGAGGATGAAACACATGTGGTCATTCTGGGTGGAGAGGCCAGGGCAGGTGGGCACAGATAGGAACCAAGTGTGCGGGGAATGTCTGAGGGAGGGAGGTGAAACCACCNCAGGCTTGGATTAAAGAATCTGCAGATGCTTTTGTTAAAAAAAAATTTTTAACATAAATTTTCTAGGTATTTGAAATTAAACCCAAGTTAGAACAGGGAACCTGGGTCTCCAGGTGAGGAGACTGGACTCCTCTGCGCCCCCTGGTGGTGAGGATGACACATATGTGGTCATTCTGGGTGGAGAGGCCAGGGCAGGTGGGCACAGATAGGAACCAAGTGTGCGGCGAATGTCTGAGGGAGGGAGGTGAAACCACCGCTCTGTTGCAGGAACTTCGCATCCCTTGCGTTTCAGTCCGTCCCACAATTTATTGCCAAGGTGTCATCTGTTTGGTATCACTTGTCTTTTCACGTGTATCTTTCCTAAGTCCAGAGGGTGGCTTTGATGGTGGAATTCTAGTGGCTGCAACTAGATATCAGGGAGACAGGGCTCTTCGTCTGCATCAAACACACCTCAGAGATGAGAAACACAGAAGCACCAGGAGGAGGGAGACCCTGTCCCAGCCATTCAGCCAAGAGCTGGGAAGCTGGGGTTCCCCAGAGCCCAGCCACTGACCGCTCAGAACAACAGACACATGTGAGAGAACCAATGGACAAATGGACAGTCAGGTGCCAGGGGCAGACAGTGCTTTATCTTCCCCATGAGTCCCCATGGGATCGGCGTGTCCCTGCGAGGAGTGTGCGGATGCCAGGTGCTCATGGTTTCTCACCTCCCTCCCCACCTGCCCTGGCTTCCCAGGTGGCTCAGTGGTAAAGACTCTGCCTGCCAATGCAGGAGACACGGGTTCAATCCCTGGGTTGGGAAGATCCCCTGGAGGAGGAAATGGCAACCCACTCCAGTATCCTTGCCTGGAGAATCCCATGGACAGAGGAGCCTGGCAGGCTACAGTCCACGGGGTCACAAAGGGTTGACACAACTGAGCAACTAAACCACAACCCCTTCTTCCCACCAGCTCCCTCCACCAAGCCGTCAGGGCCTCCAGAATTCATCAGTGTTGCAGGAGGAGTGCAGAGCGTCCTGAGGGACAGCATCCTCCTGAGAGCGGCAGCAAGGCGACAGACGACCTGGTGGCTGCTTGGCGCTCCGGGCGCAGCAGAAGCGAGGGGCCAGATGTAGGTGGAGCAGCTCTGCAGGCACGAGTCCACTGCGCCCCAGGCCCACACGCCCTCTGGAGCGCTGAGCACCGCTGGCCAGAGGGCAGGCACTGACTCCAGCCCCACTCTGAGGTCTGCAGGGGCGAGTCCACCGCGCCCCGGGCCCACACGCCCTCTGCAGCGCTGAGCACTGCTGGCCAGAGGCCGGGCATCGACTCCAGCCCCGCTCTGAGGTCTGCCTTTGGGCCCACCCCACACACTGGACCTCCATCTGAGCCTGGTAGGACTTGTGTGGAGGGACCCAGGCCGGCCGGCCTGACTCCCATCTGGAGCTCTCCCCTGCAGCAGGGTCCCTGGCCCCAGGCCCTCCCTGTACAGCTGGGGGTGGTGGGGTGAGGGGTGAAAGAGGAGAGCCCCGGGAGGGGAGGGGGAGTGATGCGGAGGAAGGCAGGGAGGGGCCACACCTCTACCCCTAAGAGGATGTTTTCGGAGAACTTCCTCCCTTGAAAAAGCCTTGCAGGGATGAGGCGGCTGGCCCATTTCAGTTCTGGACTAGTTTTTAAAGAATCGGCCAGGGGGGCGTTTGCGTTCTGAGTGTCCTGAGTGGATGAAGCTGTGTGTCAGGGAAGATGGTGAGTGGAGGATGGAGGCCTCCTGGCCTGGGGACCCCAGGAGCCCACCCCCACCTGCTCGCCCCTAGGGAGGGCGGGGATGTAACTGTTGGTGGGCAGCATCTGAGATGCAGCAAGGTCCTCTCAGGGGCTGTTGAGTGGATAAAGCCCACTTCTTAGGGATGACGCTGCCACCCCCAGGGCGTGGCCCTGTCCCTGGCTGACCCAGGCAGTCTGTCCGAACGTCCGCCTCCCGGCCCTCCAGTGCAGGGCAGTGTCTTTCTCAGGATCCCCTTGAGAGCTGGTGGGAAAAGCACATAAAACAGCCCCCTTTCCCCCGGAGGTTTACGAGAGCAGTCAGTTCCCCCGGGCAGTGCCCGGAGATAAGAGGCTATTAAAATGTAAAGGGGGCCGAGGGGCTCTCTCAGCCGACAGAAGCAGCTACAGGGGAGAAGGGACCATGCATTCCTCTTCTCAGCCCTTCCTGGGTCCTGGTTCCCAGGGACACTGCGTCCACTTCAGCGCAGTGACGGTCCCTGAGCCGGCGCCCAGGGCTGAGGCCTCCCAGGCCCTGGGAATTCACAGGAGCAGATAAGGCGGCCCCTGTTCCTCTGAGCCCGGAGCCCGGCAGACCCTCTGAGCAAAACCGCTTGCTATGGGAGCTTGATAAGCATCGGGATTAAAAAATAACCCTGGTGGCAAAACTTAAAAAACACCTTAAAAAAAAGTGCTTATTGAAATATGCATGTCAGAGGCAGGCAGCTTGATGGATTTTTGAGAGGTAAACACTGGCCTGGAACCAGCCTCTGGGCCCCCAGCGCCGCAGTGCCTCCCACTCCCCCATCCTGATAAGGCTTATCAGCCCGGCCTCGGCCAGGGAGGCAGAACCACCCTGAGTGATGCGACGGATTTATCACAGGGACTGGACCGGACACGGCTGTGGGAGGAGCTGGGGAGGGTCAGAGGTGAGTTCTGCCCCGCCTTCCAAAAGCATCAGTGCCGTGAGTGCTGTTTGCAGGGACTGCCCTTGGAAAGCAGGCTGGCACACATGTTCCCGGGCTGGAATCCAGTCCCTCAGTGAATGTGAGCTGCTTCTACGGTGGCGGTCCAGGGGTCACCGGCGGTCCGTGAGGCAGGCGAGCAGGAAGGGGAGGGGGACGAGGTGCACTGGGGGCACTTCGGGCGTCTGAAGGGGGCGTGCTGTGGCCGCTGCCCTCTCCCTTCCAGATCGACTGCACGCCCCTCTCCCCGCCACGGCCACCTGGGGCCACTCAGCGAAAAGTGGGCCCCGCTCAGGGAGGTTGGCGCAGCTGGACCCCGCAGGCACAGACCCAGGTCACCTGTCTGAGTAGATGTGCCAGTGCCTGGCTCAGCGTGACGAGGGTGAGAGTCACCCCTGGGGCCGTGTGTGGCAAGGTTTGTCTGGGCTCATGTGTGCAGGATAATCATGTACAATTTCTCCATAGTGGCTTATTCACGGAGCTGTTGAGAGGCGCTGAAGCAGTTGCCAGCCACTTCCTGTTGGCGAGAGTGCTGCCTGAGTGTCCGGTGCCTGTCTCCTGGGGGCCACACACACTCGGGAGCATGCCTGAATGTGCACTCTGTCATGAGCTAGGCCTGTGCATGCGTGTGTGCTAAGTCGCTGCAGTCATGTCTGACTTTTTGCAGCCTCATAGACTGTAGCCTGCCAGGCTCCTCTGTCCATGGGATTCACCAGGCAAGAATACTGGAGTGGGTCGCCATGCCCTCCTCCAGGGGATCTTCTCAACCCAGGGATCAAACCCACGTATGTCTCTTAACATCTCCTGCATTGGCAGGTGGGTTCTTTACCACTGGCCTAGGCCAACTTTAGCCCATGTGATTTTAGCCCGATGAAACTCTTGTTGGACGTCTGACCCCCAGAACGGTGAGAGAATGTATGTGTGCCATTTAAGCCACCTGAATTCATAGTGTTCCTTACAGCGGCCACAGGACACCGAGACTGTCTGCTCGGGGCTGTGTTCCAGGCCCTGGCCCAGAGCAGACTCATGATGAATGCTTGTTGATTGAATCAACCCAGTGGGGAACTCGCTGCTGAGTGCATGGTGTTCCAGAGTCTTCATACCCAGGGAGGTTTGCCGGCTGCAGCCCCTAAAAATACAGGGCGCCCAGGGATATTTGAATTTTAGATCAACAGTGGGCTGTCTTTTATAAAAGTATGTCCAATGCTATACCAAAAAAAAAAAGAGAAATCACCATTTAGCCGCAATTCCACTTGACTTGGATGTCTTGTATTTAATCAGGCAGCCCAGTGACTTCCCACGTGGGAGGGTATGTCCGAAATTCGAAGCTTGTTAGGGGACAGACCTGAGGTCTGAATGAGGCCCCAGTGGTTCCCAAGGCCCCTACCCCTCCCGCTGCCAGCGTCAGCTGCCACTCCAGGGAGTGATGGGAATGGTCCATCCCCATCCTCCCGGGGTCCCCTCACCATCCCCCAACAGGAACCCCATGATCTGGGGGAGTGGGTTCAAGGGGCCCCTCTGCTGAGCAGAACCAGGGCCAGGCAACCTCCGGGAGTCTCTGAGCCACGTCCTGTCTGGGCCATGGGGAGGAAGGGGCTGCTGTGGGACCCCTGGCCAGACAGCTAAGAGTCCGGGAGACCTTGGCCCTTGCTGTCTTCCTGCCAAGCCACCCTCCCCCTGCATGGGTCCGAGGAAGCAGCAAGCGAGGGAAGCCCTTCCCTGGGAGGTAGAGCCCCCGGAACACAGGCTGGACAGAATCTCGCTGTTCTATTTCAGGGAAAATAGTACAAAAATAGGGTCCACATGGAATTCTTTCTCCTGGAGCCACACGGCTGCAGGAGGACCAGTCAGTGGCTTAAGAGAGCCTCACAAACACCTCCAGGAAACACCTTAGCATGCTTGCCCAACACAAAAATAACCTCTGAGCCAATCCCCGGGGGATAAACTTGCTTTGGCAAAGGGCTTTACTGTTCTTTTCATCAGTGAGGACTTCAGGCCACCTCAGGTTTTTCACGGAAGTGAAAGTGCAGCAGGTCCAGGGCTCTGCCCGAGGTCGTGGAGCACAGCCGCGGCTTCTCTGCCCTCCAGCCCCCAGCTCGCCCAAGGGTGGAGCTGGACCACCTCTCCTCTAAGACTCCCAGGGCAGTGAGCATTCAGGCCTGACTCCTCCCCTGGCCCCGCAGCCGTCAACGCAGGTCACCTGACCCCGGTGTGAGTCTTCTGAAATGATGCCAGCTTCACAAAGATGTCAGGGTTTGTGAGCTCAACTGCAAATATGATCTTCCTGGAGTTGGAGAAGTCAATTCTGAATCACTCCCCAGTTCACAAGGTGGAGGGAGGGGGCAGCATCAGGCTTCTGGGAGGAAGTGGGGCATCGCAGGGTCAGATTGGGACGTTTGAGGGGAGTTGGACAGGACAGCATGTAACGCTGAGGACCACTGTGGGGCCTGTGCAGAGCAGTGCAGTACCGGCGGGTGGCACCCTGGGGGCTGCCACTGCTTCGGGGCATGAAAAAGGAGGGTGTCGAGCTTGGAGAGGTGGGCCATGTGGATGCCAGGGGCTGATGGACAGTAGGATGAGCCCCATGGGGTCAGACTAGTCAGAGCTACAGAGGGGCCAGGTCCCTGGAAGAACGTGTTGTTCAATTGCTAAGTCACATCCACCTCTTTACGACCCCATGGACTGCTGCGTGCCAGGCTCCTCTGTCCTTCACCATCTCCCAGAGTTTGCTCAAAAATCATGTCCATTGAGTTGGTAGTGCTATCCAATCATCTCATCCTCTGCCGCTCCTTCTCCTTTTGCCCTCAATCTTTCCCAATATCATGGTCTTTTCTGATGAGTTGGTTCTTTGCATCAGGTGGTGGCCAAAGTATTGGAGCTTTGGAAGCATCAGTCTTTCCAATGACTATTCAGAGTGGACAAGCCTGGCAGGGATCCATTATCAAACAGTCTGGGGAAGGAAGGCACAAGTGTGGGCGTGGGGTGTGTGAGGGTGGATGGGCTTGGCAAGCGACCTGTCTCCCTGTGGCTCATTACAACCTGATCGACTTAGACAGACAGATGCACACCAAACCTGTCCATCAGATCTTTGTCTTCTGGGGAAATTTATGAGACTAAACTTCCACATCACAGTATAGAACTGGACTATGAATAGTATTCCAGACACTTTGCCCGGCAAACATCGCGTCTGTAAGTCCCAACGCATTTCAGCTAAAAGCCTTTCTCACTTAGCTCCTGTGGGGGGACTTTTCCGCCTTGGCCGGCCTGGTTGGGGGGTCCCAGAAGTGTTTCCTAAGGATTTAAGCTTCCAAAGGGCAGAAGCTGTGTGCCCCTGGTCCACAGCTCCAGCCCCCAGCCCGGTGCACAGCTGGGGCTCCAGAAATGTTCCTACAACGAGAGAAGGGGCATGGGCTACTATTGTCACCCCCAGAAGACCTCCCTGGAGCAAGGAGGGCCCCATTCATGACTTGAAGGAGCTTCTGTCTTGGTTTGAACTGAGGGTCCTCTGCCTGGAAACTTTCTGGTGCTGATTCAGTGTCCATGAAATGCTTTGGAATGTCGGCTCAGAAGGGGGGAGCAGTATCCATGGCAACACAGCTTTCTCTGACGTGGTCCTCGCTCCAGGCTGGGCTGAGTCACTGAAACTCGAGCAGCGTGACTCACCCGGGGTCAGAGTTCACAGGGATGGTCAACATGTGTTTTGGTCCTTATTCTGGAGTTCCATTCTTGATAATAAGGACCCTCAAAGCAGGGATGATGGACAGGGAGGTCACCAGGGTAATCTCCCTAGGATGGGTTTCCCCAGAAATAAAGAGGGCAGCAGACTGGCTTCAGAGATTAGATTCTGCCTGGGATCCCTTGGGCTGCAGGGTCCTGGCAAGTTTGTTGTTTAAAACAAAGTCGTATCTCTGCCCCTCTTACCTGCTGGGCTGGTGGGAGCATTCAAAGAGGTGGTGTTTATTAAAAAATAAAAGGGGTGCCTGGCGCAGATTCTGCTGGGGTTGGAGATATTTCCATTTCCTTATCCCAGGATGGAGTTGTCCTGTCCACTAAAGATAACTGCTACCTATGAAAATCCCCATCTCTTTGTGCAACACGCTGTCCAGCAAGATACTTCATGTGTTCCGTTCTATCTTCCCATCTAGCCAGAAAGAAAACAGATGCTGGAAGGGGAGCCAAGTGCCGTAGGCGCTGTTCTCTCCCCCAGAGCATTACGGCATCCTCCTCGCCGGCGGTGTCGAGGGAGGTCTTGTGCCACGGACATCTCCTGGCCTCCTGACGATGCCAGGAATCTGGTCACTGGGGAAAACACTGGGCCATTTCCATACGGATGAGGGAACCCTCCAGGACTCCAAGCTAAACGCCAAGGCCAGAAAGTCATCTTCCAAATCCAATTACCTGAGATCATCAGCGGCTTTGGACGTGTCCCCGGTCGACCGTTTAAATCCACTGCTGGAAAGCAGCCTCGCCAGCACACAGTGCCGGCGATAGCCCCAGGGCCTCGACCGGTCCAGCTCTGCCTCAGTAACTGGTTAGGAAGTTAACAACCCCGAGTGTGGGCTTTTCTGAGTTTGTCCTTTTGTCAATGGCTGTTAAGAGAATTACAGTAACACAAGCATCTAAAATGGCCCTATGGCCAATTCTTGGGCTATGAATCATTAGACCAACGTGGTCAAACTCTGTTGTCAGTGGCTCGGGGAGCTTGTTGGGAGGAAGGAATTGGATTCAACATCGTGCAGACACTTATGCTGGGGAGCACCGGTGAGGACAGGCAAGATTCCGAGGAGGGAAACTCATGAAGGGGGCACTTTCTTGCTTTTTGTTTCACTTGAGCTGTAATAGCAGCTCCTCTGGGAGCTGTGGGACCTCATGGTGGACCTGGGCTGGGCATTTTCCATCAAGTTTCTCCTGAGATCCTCCCAGCAGCTGTGTGACCCGGTGTGAGTGTCCCCACGGACACACACAGAAACGGAAGACCCACTCAAACCTTCTGTTTTGAAATAACTTTGGACCTTCAGAAAAGTTACAAAAAGAGTAAAAGAATTTCCGTAAACCTTCAACCCCGCATCCGCAAAGGCTGGCATCTTACCAAAATTGCTTTGTCACATCTGGCACATGCGATGTCATTTTACCTCTAAACATCCCAGCATAAATTTCCTCAAAACAGGGGCACTTTGGAACATAACCACCGGAAGGATATCAAAAGGAGGAATTCATCCCTGATACAATACGTTCATCTACTTTGGGGAGCTTATTCAAATGTCACCGATGGTCCCACAAGTGTCCTTTAAGTCCAAGAGAGGGGCACAGAGGTCTCTCACTCTGACTGATTCAAAGTCAAATCCAGGACCACAGGTCCCATTCAGTTATCCTGGATTTTTAGCCTCCTTTATTCTGGACCATCCCTCAGTCTTTTCTAGTCTTTGAAGAGTGTGGCATTTTTGATGAGAGAAAGCCTGTTATTTTGTTGAATGGCTCTCAATGTGGGTTTAGCTGATGTTTCCTTATGATTAGATTCACTCATGAATTTTTGGTAGGAATGCCCCAGAAATGATGTTGTATTCTTGTCAGGGCATCACCTCAGGAGCCCTTTGTCCCATCGTTGGTGATGGTAACTGACCACCTGGGCAGGGTGATGTCTCTCCTCTGTAAAGTCACCGTGGTTGATAAATATCTGTCGGGAGCTACTTTGAGTTCAGTTCAGTTCCTGAGTCATGTCCGACTCTTTGTAACCTGCCGCATGCCAGGCTTCCCTGACCTTCTCCATCTCCCAGAGTTTGCTCAAACTCATGTCTATTGAGTCATTGATGCCATCCAACCATCTCATCTTCTGTCACCCCCTTCTCTTCCTGCCTTCAATCTTTCCCAGAATTAGAGTCTTTTCTAAGGAATCAGTTCTTGGCATCAGGTGGCCAAAGTATGGGAGTTTCAGTTTCAGCATCAGTCCTTCCAATGAATATTCAGGACTGATCTCCTTTAGGATGGACTGGTTTGGTTTCCTTGCAGTCCAAGGGACTCTCAAGAATCTTCACCAACCCCACAGTTCGAGAGCATCAGTTCTTTGGCGCTCAGCCTTCCTTATGGTCCAACTCTCACATCCATACATAGCTACTGGAAAAAACATAGCTTTGACTAGACAGACCTTTGTCAGTAAAGAGATGTCAGCTTTTTAACACGCTGTCTAGGTTTGTCGTAGCTTTTCTTCCCAGGAGCAAGCGTCTTTTAATTTCATGGCTGTAGTCACCATCTACAGTGATTTTGGAGCCCAGGAAAATAAAGTCTGTCACTTTCCATTGTCCACTCATCTATTTACCATGTAGTGATGGGACAGAATGCCATTCTTAGTTATTTGAATGTTGAGTTTTAAGCCAACTTTTTCACTCTCCTCTTTGAGGCTATGCAAAAACCCTTTTGCTCAGCATCCTTTCTCTTACTTTAGAACCAATGGGTTCTAAAACTTGGCCCCTTGTCTGCATACCTTGTGCAGTGAACAACCTGTGCAACTGTACCCAGGCCCAGATTCCAAGAGAGCCCTGGATTTGTTTTTCTTTCTGCTCTGGGTTATAACCTGTGATCAACAATATATATTCTGTTGCCCCAATCGTCCTAGGTTTGGCCAGTAGGAGTCCCTGTGGGTTGACTTTGAGAATGCCCCATTATTCATTGAGCACCTCAATGAGTCTGTTACAATGAGATGCTCCAGGGTATGAGCCAGTCGCCTCTGCAATTTTCACTTCCCTTTTCCCACGTGCTTGCATCCACCATAAGCAGCATCTAAATCCCTTGGCTTGTACTCCAGTATGCTGTATTTTCATGCACCTACTTCAACATCACATGTGAGGGGCTCTCCTTGGAAATGAGGCTTGAGGACCAGTGGTTGGAAGGACTGAAAAATAAGGTGGGCCCAGACAGGTTTCTTGGATCTGTGCAGGTAATCCAGCCCATGGTTGTCAGTTAAGGAAGCATGCTCGTTACCCAGGGTTCACTTTAGCCTCGCTGATTCAGTTCAGTTAAGTTCAGTCGCTCAGTCATGTCTGACTCTTTGTGACCCCATGAATCACAGCATGCCAGGCCTCCCTGTCCATCACCAACTCCCGGAGTTCACTCAAACTCATGTCTTGAAAAACCTATATGCATGTCAGGAAGCAACAGTTAGAATTGGACATGGAACAACAGACTGGTTCCAAATAGGAAAAGGAATACATCAAGGCTATATATTGTCACCTTGCTTATTTAACTTATATACAGAGTACATCATGAGAAACGCTGGGCTGGAAGAAGCACAAGCCTCACCGATTAACTTCCTCCAATTTTGCAAGTAAAGCCTGACTGATGGACATTTATTGTTGCAAGATAGTCATTTACGTTGGAGAGAGGAGGATTAAAGCAGTCCTAAGTCAGGATAATGTACCAGGGTAAGAAAGCTTAATCTCCAGGGAGTGCCCCAAATCCCCACGACGTGCTTTCAATGCTTTCTGTGCATTTGGAAGCCTTGTGATGAGCAAAAAGAGGTAGAAACTACACAAAGGCAGGAGTTGTAATCAGTCAATGATCTAAGCTGTCACTAGCTCGTATAGTATCTGTGTACAAATTAGAAAAAGATGCTTTTCTCCCTCTAGTAACTATAGCCCAAGCCATGTGGAAGGTTTGCAAGTGCAGTGTGGGATAGCCACTGTCCCCTTGCCAATATACCTTGGGCAGTGAAGAACCTGTGCAACTGTACCCAGCAGCCCAGAGTCCAAGAGAGTCCTGGGTTTCTTCTTTCTGCCACAGGGAGTTCTATGGACAGTCCACAAAGAATAAAGAGCAGTGGCATGGTTAAATGTCAGCATCTGGCTGTGTACAAATGTCAACTCCTTGAAATACCTGCTTTCTTGGGTTCCTGTCACCCGGGCAGTCTCAACTCCTGTTCAGAGGAAAGTAGGTTAAGAGGCCTCTTGTCAACACCTTCACTTTTTTGTACCTGTGAGGGGGGCAGAAGAGTACAGGATGGCTCCCTTGGAAACCTGCCCTCACCCGGGGGGTGGGGGCTCCTCCCAGGAAGGTGGTGTCTCTGGAGCTGCTGTGACGACTTAGTGGCCAGATCATTAAGCAGCCGTAACATGGGTAATCGGATTGTTCCAATCACGTGTCGCGAACATCTGAGAATGCGGGCGGACATCTTGGGGCAGCGACAGGCTGTAAGGAGAGCGGAGTGGAGGAGGGAGTGGAGGGGGCCCGGGAGGCCAGGAACGGAGGCCCCGCTGCCTCAGGTCTGTCTGTCTCACATTGGTGTTTTTATCTCCACTTCACAGAAGAAACTGAGGCTCAGGAGCTGTGAAGCAAGTTCCGGGTGTAAATAATTATACCCCAGTGTGGTCATGTGCTGCTAAGTCGCTTCAGTCGTGTCCTACTCTGTGCGACCCCAGAGACAGCAGCCCACCAGGCTCCCCCGTCCCTGGGATTCTCCAGGCAAGAACACTGGAGACACATGTGACAAAGCTCTGTCCAGATGGCATAGTTTGTATTTTGAGCCTATATATTACCTCACCTAACCTTTCTAGGATTCCTACATTTTCACAGTTAAGGAATGGAGGTGTTAGGATTAGTGCAGGTACATTTACAGACAACTCCAAATAACAGTGGCTGTAACATACAGGGGCTTATTTTTCTGGTTTGTAAAACAAGTCTAGAAATTGGGAGCTCAGAATCAGTACACTGGCTCCACAGCATCAGGAATTCAGATTCTTTGTGTCTTTTGTTCTTCCAGCCTTAGTACCTCCTGGTTCAAACATTGATCGCCGGCCACTGTATTTGCCTTCCAGGAAGCAAGAAGGGAAAAGGGAATGCACTGTCAGCCTGTTTTTGTCTCACAGAGCTTTCCCGGANGCCTTAGTACCTCCTGGTTCAAACATTGATCGCCGGCCACTGTATTTGCCTTCCAGGAAGCAAGAAGGGAAAAGGGAATGCACTGTCAGCCTGTTTTTGTCTCACGGAGCTTTCCCGGATGCCCTGCCCAAACGCATTCCCTTGCCTTTCATTAGGCAACCCGATCTGCAAGGGAGGCTGGAAATTGTAGTCTCTCCACTGAGCACTCAGTCTTCTGGGATAAACACGAGGTTCTGTTAGTAAGCACAGGAATCAGGGTGGGCTAAGTGCTGAAACAAACCAACCTCCAGTCTCAGAGATTTAATAAGATCAATGTTGTTTGGTGCTCACATTGGGCTTCCCAGGTGGCAGTAGTGGTGGCAAACACGCCTGCCAGTACAGGAGACGTGGGTTCGATCCCTGGGTCGGGAGGATTCCCTGGAGGAGGGCATGGCAGCCCACTCCAGCATTCTTGCCTGGAGAATCCCATGGACAGAGGAGCCTAGTGGGCTATAGTCCATGGGGTCACAAAGAGTCAGGCTCGACCGAAGCAACTTAGCATGCATGCAAGCACGCTCACATCTAAGGGGCTTAGACAACGAGGCAACGAGGACTAGGAACCGGAGAATCTGACACACCACCTCTGTTCACACTGGCTGGACTCCGTCATAAGGCCACCTATCCACAAGGAGGCTGGGAAAAGTAGTCTCTGGGGTGGAGATAGAAGGGGGCACAGGGGCAAACACCAGGACTATCAGCTGGCCAGGCTGCAGAGAGCGGGGCCCATGAGGCCCAGAGGAAGAAGGACAGCTTCCCTGAGCAGCAGAGCTGAGAGCCCGGGGCTGTGCCAGGTGATGCTCAAGGCTCGTGACACCCCTTCCAGGTAACAGGAAGAGCCCCTCCCCGGAAACGCGGGGCCACACCACCTCCCACTTCACTTCCTCCAAAGGATACAATTAGTGGAGCACTCCAGACAGGGTCCAAACATTGAGGCCTCCCCTCTCCCCGCCACGACCTGAATGGATCATTTGTGGCTCAAATGACAGACAAATGCAATAATTAGGCCTATTTAGTAAAGAGGGGGTGAGAGGTCAAACTAGGAGGCTGATGTCTCCTGTTACTGGCCTGGTGACCAAGTTGGGTGGGTGGTGTTCTCACAGTTAACCACCACCCGGCCCCACCAGACCCCAGGCCACCGCCTCCCTGGGGCTTTCAGAGGCGGCTTTTAAAACCCCCAGGAGCCAGCCCCAGGCTTGCAGGATCCAGCCTCCCACCCCTCCCAGTAGGGCTGTATCCTGACAAGACCCCGGAGGGCTGAGCTGCCTGGGCTAGACGTGGATGTGACCTCAGCGGTGGCGTCCATGGCAGGGTCAGGGAAAATGGACTTGGGTAACCCACCAGACAGTGGGTCAGCACTCCCTCCCACCCTGCACTTTAAGCCCCCTGCTTCTCTCTCTCTTTTCTTCCCTAAAATCTGATTTCTTTTTGCTTTAACCCAAAACAGATGACCTAGCTGTTTCTCACCCTTTTCATTTCTCCCTGCCTGAGAGGATGCCCTGAGGGTCCCTCAGGCCTGGGAGGGGGTGGCCTAAGCAGGGCAGGGGCTGCTGGGCATGGGCCAGGCCCAGCCCGCTGGAGCAGGCAGCACCTGGGTGCAGAGGCCCCTCATCTGTACTTAAAGATGGGGCAAAGCCTTCACTGCCCAGGATGGGTCCTTCCTGCTTTAACGTTCTCTGCTCCCTCCCATCTGGTTGTTCTTGCTTCCGAGGGTGATTCAGCTGGCAGGGGGCAGAGGTGAGCGTCCTGGCCCTTGTGGGGAAGGCTTCCTTGGCCCGGTCACTCTGGAGAAGTGACCGGCCCAATGTTCCATCCCCTTTGGCCTTGCAGCAGCCAGGAGGCGCCAGGCCAGAGCCGGTCCACACCCAGATTTGGCAGATTCTACCTTGAACTTACAGAGCCTTTGGTGATGGTTGGGGCAGAGCAGAGAGGGTTCAGTTAATTTGGTCTTAGACAAATGCAAGTTCCTGGCTCACGGGACAGAAGGATTTAAAACAATTTTTTTTTTAAGTTTCCACCTCTTTCCTGTCACATCACTCTTTGCAAAGCGACACTGGGGTGAATGACAGGGACCAGCAGACCTGGGGGTGCACTGCCATGGGGAAGGAAAGTTCACAGTCCACCCTGTCTTGGGGTGCAGGGCCCTGAGGGGCCAGGAGAAGAGGTAGGGGACACGCGAGATGCTTGTCCAAACTCACATGGCCTCTGCCCCACGGGATCCAGGCCAACCCTGCCATCGCCAGTGGGGGTGAAGGTGCAGAGGCCCTGCCCCAGCCAGGAGGCCTGGCTGTCTGCGGGGAGATGAGCCGGAAGGAGGCCTGATTTGTTTGTTTGTTTGTTAGTTTGTGGAGGAGGTCACTGTGTGCCCTCAAAAGCCTGCTGGAGTCCAAGGGACAAACCAGTCCCTCGGGACAGGTTGTTTTCGTTTTATTGTACAAATTAGAGTTCAGCTGTGGAAGTCACCAAAATATATGGCCCTTGAAAATGAAAGCATTGCTGACGAACTGGGCTACGGGGGTTAAGACAGCTTTGTCCAAAAGCAGGCAGGGTGGAATCCAACTCCAGAGGCACCCGTGACTCTCCTCAGTTCCTCGAGGGCTTGGCCTCCCATGAACCCAGCGATCACGGTGCAAGGTTGTCCTGGTAACTGGCAACCACAGCTGGCTGTTCCCGGGAACTCACCTTTGATCCTTGCAGGGCAACCCGAGCTTGTTGCTTCTGAAAGTCCCCAGGGGCATCACGTTTGGACGTATTTGGAGCCGAGGTGGGAGCTGGGCTAGTGAGATGGATTCCGATGGGGCGCCAGCCTTGGCCGAGGAGGTGGGCGAGTCAGGGTCAGCGTCTTTGGTCCAGCTTGCCCTGGGCTTGTGTCTCTGTGTGTGTGGGGTGAACCTAGTGGCCACTTGCCGGCTGTTGTGATGCACCCGAGACTTGAGGGACCCTACCTCTACTTACCCTCTTGTGCTGTCTGCAACCTTGTACAGATGAGGAAACCAAGGCCTAGATGCCAAGTGAGCTATGGAGCTATGGCAACCCAGGTGTCGACTGAGAAACGATGTACAGCTTGAGAGTTGTGAGTTAAGTTTTATTTGGGGCAAAATGAGGACTGCAGCCTGGGAGGCAGCGTCTCAGATGGCTCTGAGAGACTGCCCCAAAGCGGCAGTGGGGGAAAGACAATATATATAAGGTTTTGGTGGAGGGGGAGTTCAATACCATGAAGCGCTCATTTTACAAAAGGCTTTTTGTTAGTCACGAGGGTCTGAGGTCCCCATGAAAGGACTTAGTGCTTCTCTAGATATGAGGAGATGCAAGGGTTGAGATCATAAAATCTGTTCCCCCAAACATCCAACTATCTGAAGACCTGTCTCCCACCAGATTCCCTGGAGCACGGAGGGCCTCACTGCACCCTGAACTCCCACAGGGGGTGTTGAAGGTCAGCAGCTATGGCAGCATGGGGCTCAGTCTCCATAGAGGCAGGTGGCAAAGGCCTTGTTCAGTTGCTGGCAGTGCTCTTGGTAAGGGCCAATTTGTAGTTGACGCAGACAGTAGACTGCCTTTCGGGAACCTCAAGGCCCTCCTTCTGGAGCCTGGTACCCATGAGTAGGAACCATGTGATGCTGCTGATTGCTGTTTAGTCACTAACTCAGGTCCAACTCTTTGCAACCCCATGGACTGTTGCCCACCAGGCTCCTCTGCGCTTGGGATTTTCCAGGCAAGAATACTAGAGTGGGTTGCCATTTCCTTCTCCAGGAGATCTTCCCAAACCAGGGATCAGATTTCCATCTCCTGTGATGGCAGGCAGGTTCATTACCACTGCGCCAGCAAGGAAGTCAGAATACCCAGGTGCTTTTGACCTATGAAAATGGCAGTTTTCTGAGGTCCAGGCTAGTAAGGAGCATCTAGTAAGGGGAGCCGCTACCGCTCACTCGCCTGCCGCTGAGCAGGGCATGGCAGGGTGTGGCCAGAGCCGGCCGGACCAGCCGGTAGTCCTAGTGCAGCATGAGTGTTTGGGCAGAATCCTCAGGGGAATTGCCACGGAGACCTCGGAGAACACGATGACCCTGGGGAAAGAGCCACTTCGCAGAGGATGTGGAATCAGCTGGGGCTGGGTGACCGAGCCATTTTTAAACTAGAGATGGAAAAGGACCCTCCCACCTTGGACATGGCAGGTCTTGCTGGTATCGCTTACCACACGTTAGGAGATCTGACTTTGCAGGATGAGTTTTTTGTTTTCTGTTTTTTTAACTTTTGGCTGTGCTGGGTCTTGCTGTGCACAGGTTCTTTCCCTAGTTGCAGACCGCAGGGGCTACTTTCTATTGTGGTGGCTTCTCATTGCAGTGGCTTCTCTTGTGGTGGAACACAGGCTTAGTTGCTCCCTGGCACATGAAATCTTCCCGGACCAAGGATCGAACCTGTGTCTCCTCCATTGGCAGGCAGATTCTTATCCACTGGACCGCCAGGGAAGTCCCTACGGAGTGAGTTTAACAACATGAATATTCATCGGGCCTCACGTACTGACTTCAGTTCCTGCCTGTTACTCAGGCCTTGGGAATCTTGAGGGAATAATCGGATATTTCTGTCCCCATTTTAGGGATGAGGAAATTTAGACCGGGAAGAGGTGTGTGTTGAGCGTTAAGCCAAGAAGCTACATGTGGATTCCTAATCTTTCATTTCAACAAATCAGAACTGTTTTCTTCTCCACTTTTACTTCTTCCTTAGGAGCTGTGTGTTTCCAGGCAATGCCACTGAAACCAATTAAAACCTTTAAGCTAGTACCTCACTTTTAACCTATCGCAAATCAGATTCTGTAATAATCTGATTTCAAGTCTCTTGTAATGGGTAAAAAGGAAAACTCTCCTCTGTGAGATTTTGGTTTCGCTGCCTAATTAGGTTGGTTCCACCATTATTGCATTTTAAAAGTAAAACATGATTTTATAACGAACAGTGAAACCACAGACGAGATGGTGTTGCAGTGGGAATCGTTCAGATAAGCAAGAAAGTCGTACCAGATGCCTGCCTGAGACCAGATTCGACAGATGTTTGGCTCTCTGGGGTTGTCCCAAACATTCCGGATTTAAACGACCGGCCCTTCCCTTGATTTCTTTACTCTATGTGAAAGGAACACTGGAAATGGGAGGGCAGGGATGGGTCAGGCTAATCAGAGTCTTTTCCAAAATCCAACCCGATCCAAAGGCCACCTTGGCTGCTCTCTCTTCCCACTTTAAAGACGCTGGACTGGTTTTTGGCGGCTCTCATCCCCACCCTCCCTGGCGTGCTTGGCTTTCTGGTTTCCACCCTGGGGCAGACAGAGATGGTCCCTAACGAGCCAAACTCCAGTCCTCACTGGAGGCAAGGTCCAGACCAGGCCAGCTGTCTCGGGCCACAGAGTCTCTGCTCAGGTCTCCAGCCTGACTGGGCAGCACCTCAGTAGCGGACCCTGTTGGGCGGGGTTTCCTGAAACATAGGAGGCTTCCCGCCCCATCCTGAAGTCTGCCTTAGAAGCCCAAAGAGTAACTCGGCTGTGATGACTGGAGGTACTCAGGGCCAGGAGTAACTCAGAGCTGTCAGGGTGGGGGTTGGATTTGAACTTGCCCAAACACAGAAAGTGTAGCATTAAAAAAAAAGAGAGAGCAACCAAATTCCCATGACTTTCCCCACCATCTCCTCTCTTTCCCTACTCTAGATCAGAAGTTCATGCCTGAAGTTTAAAACTTTGAAAGAAGACGTTGAAATAAAGAACTTCAGAAAATAACGCACGTTGTGCCTTCCGTGTGGTGAGTCGCTTCAGTCGTGTCAGACTCTTTGTCCCCATGGAGTGCAGCCTGGCCACTGGGCTCCTCTGTCCATGGGATTCTCCAGGCAAGAACACTGGAGTGGGTTGCCACGTCCACCTCTAGAGAAGCTTTCCCGGGCATCGAACCCGCATCTCTTACATCTCCTGCATTGGCAGGCAGGTTCTTTACCAAAGTACATTAAATATGTCAGTTTAACTCTCTACAGATCAGGTTCACAGTTATCTAGTATACAAATGATAGATGCAGTGGCATTAACTAGCTAACAGGGGCTTCCCAGGTGGGGCAATGGTTAAGAACCTACCTGCCAAAGCAGGAGATTCAAGAGATGCGAGTTTGGTCTCTGGGTTGGGAAGATCCCCTGGAGTAGGATATGGCAATCTGCTCCAGTATTCTTGCCTGGAGAATCCCATGGACAGAGGAGTCTGGTGGTCAGACTACAATCCAGGGGGTCACAAAGACTTGGACACTGAGTGACTGAGAGTGCATGCATAACTAGCTAATATTTTGTGTGTTTGGCAAACATGTATTGAGTACCTACTGTGTGCCAGACTCTGTGCTAGGTGCTGGGGAGACAGCAGAGGATGAAAGACACAGAAATCCCTGCCTTCGTGGAACTTTCATGGGGGGAGGAGGAGAGAACGGAGAGAAGACAATAAAATCAGTCAATAAGCAGGATGGCAACAGGTGTTTTGGAGAAGAGAGAAGGAAACAGAGGGAAGGGAGATGGGTAACTGCACTGGTTTTTATTTCATTTTTATCCTGGAGTACAGTTGATTTCCGCTGTTAGTTTCAGGTGTGCAGCAAAGCGATCCAGTGATATACATGTTCTTTTGCAGATTCTTGTCCACTGTATGATATTCCAAGGAACTGAATGTTGTTCCCTGTGCTTTCCTGGTGGCTCAGAGGTTAAAACGTCTGCCTCCAATGCGGGAGATCCGGGTTCAATCCCTGGGTGGCGAAGATCCCCTGGAGAAGGAAATGGTAATCCACTC
>SJYW01007965.1:1537808-1597468 GCA_006410735.1 Raphicerus campestris | reverse complement strand
TGTTCATTGGAAGGACTGATGTTGAAGCTGAAACTCCAATTCTTTGGCCACCTGATGCGAAGAGCTGACTCATTTGAAAAGACCCTGCTGCTGGGAAAGATTGAAGGCAGGAGGAGAAGAGGACGGGAGAGGATGAGATGGCTGGAGTGTATCACCGACTCGATGGACATGAGTTTGAGTGAACTCCAGGAGTTGGTGATGGACAGGGAGGCCTGGTGTGATGAAATACATGGGGTCAGAAAGAGTCGACACGGCTGAGCGACTGAACTGAACTGAATAGAATATGGTATTAGGCTTATAGAATGTCATGTAACATATTGGGATATATTCCCATATGCATTTTTTCTAACATAGTTGTATAAAATTAATTTATTTTTGATTAAATGTTGATATTATTCACCATCAAATTTTGGGAAGAATATTTCTATAATGTTTTAAAAAGATTACTATATGCTATAAATAGGGCTTGTGAAGTTGTTTATTTCATTTAGTGTCAATTTAGCAATTTTTTTTCTTAAGTATGAATCCCTTTCATTTGTTGTTTGCTTCTTCATTAAATTTTGTTCCCATCTTCTCTTAATATCTTTTAAAATATGTGGATATGTGATAACATTCTTCAAACAATCCTGATCAATAATTTGATTTTCCTCTCTCTTTTTTTTTCCAACTTTGTTAATAATTAAAATAAACTAACATTTAACTTCAGTGATTTTTCTAAATTCTTAGTGGGAGAAGAAAAAGTGTCAGACTGGGTGAATTATTGTTGAATTTTGGAGTCTCCAGAATCTATTAGGTTTCACTTGCTACTCCCACCACTTTTGCTAATAGTTCAGCCAGGCAGTCCTCAACATAGATGATTTAACAGACCACAACATCTTCTGGAGTAAACTCCAGACCAGGAGGCCTGACATGCTGCAGTCCATGGGGTCACAAAGAGTCAGGCACGACTGAACGACTTAACTGAACTGAACTGAACATCTGCCTGTTTGCACTGACACCGTGTATTTGCCCCACGATACTACTGCAAGTTTCTTGCACTCTACAAATGTAGACCTATGAAACCTTTCATAAGTCAAAATGATTGTTGGAAAAGAGGTAATTACTTTAAGACACATCTTGCTAATGGAGGCACAGAATAAACTGAGATAAAGCACAGATGCTCACAGACAGTTTGAAGTTGTGGCAGTTTGATACTGAGATGTCAAGCATAGTTTCAGGGGAAGGAGCTTGAGGCTAGAAGCACTTTACCTGCTCAGGGTGCATACTGCCTTTGTAAGAACTCACTTTTGATCTTCTTTTGTAAAAGGAAAGACTCTCCTAGAATTTCTTTTGGTTATCAAAAACAGGCGCCTATGTGGATTTTTTGTGAAAGAGAAGTAGCATAATACAAACTCTCAAAAAGTAGAAGATACATGTACTATTCTATGTTCATCCAAGAAAGACAAAGAGTCCTATTCATCTGTGCATCTTTGCAAACAATGACCTCTGGAAAATCTTTTATGAAGATTGGTGGAGTGTTTCTATGGAAGGAAAGATCTTACAAACCCTTATATATCATAACAAATAACAGTAGAGGTGATTTTACTTTTTCTAGCCATTTTTAATTTTCAGATTTTCTCTGGTAAATGTAAATTGTTTTTATATCTTAAATAAAGTATGTTTCTTTTAAAAAATAAGAAAATAAATACTTTATTCACTTCTAAATTTGTCCCTCTACTTTCTCACAAAGAGAATTATTTTTGTTTTTCTTATAGGTAGAACAATGACTATGAGCCTACATTTGTTTTGTTCCTGTGTCAGACAATGAGATATGAGGAAATTGCAGGCTTTTCTTTTAAGGTTTATATTTGTTAAAAACAAAACAAAACAAAACAAAACCAAAAAAGTCTCCTATATTGTATACTAAATGTGTTCTTAGAATAAACTAAAGAGGGCATGATTTCATTTGCCACTTTAATATGATAAGTTGTGCATTCATCATGTTTCTGATGGATTCCCACCCAAACATGTAAGTCTAATAAAGTAAAATGCAATTTTGTAATTTAGTGAAAAAATATCTTTAAGTTTTCTCATATGCTTTACCTTGCATGATTGTTCTCATATATTATTCTGTAGAATTTCTCTCATAAACATGTATGTTTTGATAGAAAGAACAATAAAAAATTGTAAAGACTTGGGCTTAAATTTCAACTCTGTATTGAAATATTAAATGTGAAAAATAATGTTGCATTAGAATCAGTGAACTAAAATGGGCTGCTGCTGCTGCTGCTAAGTCACTTCAGTCGTATCCGACTCTGTGCAACCCCATAGATGGCAGCCCTCTAGCATCATTGACTCAATGGGCATGAGTTTGAGGCAACACTGTGAGATGGTAAAGGACAGGGAAGGCTAGCGTTCTGCATCTATGAGGTCACAAAGAGTCGGACACAACTGAGCCACTGAACAACAATAGCTAGTGTGCTGAGCAAAGTAGACGGGATAATGAATGCAAAGTGCTTTTATAATCAGAGAAACTTATTACTTAATTTTTGGTCCATTACACTTCTAAAATGTATGCAGAACAGAATAAGAAACAGAGGGACAATGACATAAAAACCTGCAATGTAAATGTCTGTCACCTGAAGGTGAATCATAAAAAAGCTGAATGTTACTTGTTCAAAGCCAGCTGGCAAAAAGCTTATGTTGAGTTAGTGTTTCAATTTCATTACAGATATTTAAAGAGCACACACATTCACACACACTCACACTCTTGGGTCCTACTTTGTAAATTCTATTATGCCAATTGCAGCCTTGGCACAATCACTAACTAGAGCTGCTATCAAAAGTTCACTTTTACTCATTCCTTTAGAGCCATTAAAGAATAAGCATCAATTACATATCTTGCTTGACTATTTGAAAGGTCAAAAGTTGTAAAATGGCATACCTTTTACTTAAAAATGTGACTATGCTTCATGAAAATTACAACTCAAGTTCATCTGAAAAAGATAACAATATTTTTGTCAAAGGGCAAGCATTGCAAAACCATGAAATATTTTTGAATACTTTTATGTTTTTTAGCTAATATACAAAATATCCATGGGGTTTGGGGAATACTGTTGGACAAAGCAAACTAAATAGTAATTTAACTTTAAAAGAATTTGTTATTTTCATGTAAAAGTGAAACATATTTATTGTAAATAATTAGTCAAAATACAAACCAATTGCTTTTTTTGAAGATATTTACTTTAATCTAAATAATTAAATATATCCACTTTCAATTTTAATAAGATTGACAAAAATAATGAATAATTAAAGCACCAGAATATTTTCCAGTGAAATTCCAAAATAAAGTTATATATTTCTAGGAGTTTTACAGTTTCTGGGCTTACTTTTAGATCTTTAATCCAGTTTGAGTTTATTTTTGTGTATGGTGCTAGAAAGTGTTCTAGTTTCATTCTTTTACAAGTGGTTGACCAGTTTTCCCAGCNAGCTGTTCCTGGAACCCCCCGCCCCCGCCACCAAAGCCACCAGCAAGGGGCTCCCAGGTGTGTGAACAGCTCCACAAACCCTTCATGAAATCTGTGAAACGATGGGATGGGATGTCTGGCTCTGATGTTCTAGAATTCCATAAAATCGTCCCCATGCTGGGTCGTGCCTGGGCTAACGACACCCATGGACACGTGCCCTGCATCCGCACTGCGACTGCAGTCAGTGACTATTATTTCATTACAAGAACAAATCATTATTATTGCCTAGTGGAGGGCCAATGGGGCCCGAGGGTTATTGAAACCATACTTCCGAGGGCTATCAGCTCCCGTGCGAAGACATTGATCTCTCCTCCTGGGCAGCAGAGCTTGAAGAAATCCGCTTTTAATTACCGATCAGCATTGACTTAATGTACCATAGCTGTCTTATCACATTTAAAGAACATGTCTACTTAAGATATGTAATTTAAAGTGATATCCTTAATTTCCTCATGGTTTCCAAGGTTTATGTTAACTCTAACCTGCTAGTTTGCAAACGCACTTTCTCTTTGATTACAGCAGGTCAAGTCCCCACACGTTTACCTCCAGTTACTTCAGCAGTGAGACACAAGCTCAGCTTCATCAGCACCGCCCTGCCCTCATGCACACGCAGGGCAGCAGACAGTCCTGAGCTGGCCTGGCATCCTGTGAGTCAGACCCGGCATTCAAACTCCCGGAGATCACACTGCTGGCTGACCCTGACCCCACGCTGGCCACGGGCCAGGCCCGGGGGTGGTCTGCATGCCCATCTCCCGGCATCCACCCAAAACACCAGGGTAGGGGTNGAAGCAGGAAGGGGAGGAGGAGAGAGAAGGTAATCTCTGCTCAGCTGTTCCTGGAACCCCCCGCCCCCGCCACCAAAGCCACCAGCAAGGGGCTCCCAGGTGTGTGAACAGCTCCACAAACCCTTCATGAAATCTGTGAAACGATGGGATGGGATGTCTGGCTCTGATGTTCTAGAATTCCATAAAATCGTCCCCATGCTGGGTCGTGCCTGGGCTAACGACACCCATGGACACGTGCCCTGCATCCGCACTGCGACTGCAGTCAGTGACTATTATTTCATTACAAGAACAAATCATTATTATTGCCTAGTGGAGGGCCAATGGGGCCCGAGGGTTATTGAAACCATACTTCCGAGGGCTATCAGCTCCCGTGCGAAGACATTGATCTCTCCTCCTGGGCAGCAGAGCTTGAAGAAATCCGCTTTTAATTACCGATCAGCATTGACTTAATGTACCATAGCTGTCTTATCACATTTAAAGAACATGTCTACTTAAGATATGTAATTTAAAGTGATATCCTTAATTTCCTCATGGTTTCCAAGGTTTATGTTAACTCTAACCTGCTAGTTTGCAAACGCACTTTCTCTTTGATTACAGCAGGTCAAGTCCCCACACGTTTACCTCCAGTTACTTCAGCAGTGAGACACAAGCTCAGCTTCATCAGCACCGCCCTGCCCTCATGCACACGCAGGGCAGCAGACAGTCCTGAGCTGGCCTGGCATCCTGTGAGTCGGACCCGGCATTCAAACTCCCGGAGATCACACTGCTGGCTGACCCTGACCCCACGCTGGCCACGGGCCAGGCCCGGGGGTGGTCTGCATGCCCATCTCCCGGCATCCACCCAAAACACCAGGGTAGGGGTCCCCGTACACGCATTTGCCTCGGAGGAGGGTGAGGCCTTGGCCACACAGCTGCCCTTTTAAACCCAGTGTCCGTCTGGACAGACGTCATGTACTGGCCCCAGCACAGGGTGCATGGGAGGACACCAAGCCCTGCGGAGCTTTGGCCCAGCTGTCAGTCACCCTGAGCCCCCCTCGTGGCCAGAGCAGGCATCGTCCAGTCCACTCAGTGTGTGCCTTGCCCAGGTCACCCAGCTAGTATGTCGTGTCCACTGGGAAATCCCTGATGCTCTCTCCTTCCGTTCCCCTCTTCCTGGATGACCACAGTCATCACTGCATCTCAGCTGATGGAGACCACCATCAGGCCTGGCCTGGAGGGCAGGAGATGGGCTCGGGCAGGGGAGGGCTCGCTGCACAGGTCTGAAAGGGAAGGACCAGGTCTGACCTGCAAGTCTGATATTGGGGTGCAAGAGTTCAGGCCCAAACGGTGCTCCATGCCTCTGTCTGCTCCCAGAGAACCCCATAAACGGAGGAGAGGCTCAGCCCAGTGCGTGTTCCGTCTGTGCTCAAGGAGTATCTGCTTTAAATGACATCTTGCCCCAAAGGCAGCTCGAAACCAACAAATTCATCCGTTTATCTGGCTGGTCACCCTCGTCGCTTAGCCTGAGTACCTTCTGCAGACTTAAGTCGCTTCAGTCGTATCCAACTGTTTGCAACACTATGGACTTGTAGCCCTCCAGGCTCCTCTATCCATGGGATTCTCCAGGCAAGAATACTGGAGTGGGTTGCCATTTTGTTCTTCTCCAGAGAACCTTCTGGTTTGTTCGTTTCAGGGGAGGAGCTGCCTCTTTTCAATTTTATAAACTTTAGCTTATAGATTAAAAAAAAATTCTTTATATGGCCATGCTGGGTCTTAGTTGTGACATGCAGGATCTTTAGCTGTAGCATACGGAGTCCAGCTCCCTGACCAGGGATGAACCCAGGCCCCCAGCACTGGGAGCACAGAGTCTCAGCCACTGGACCACAGGGAAGCCCCCAGATCATTTTTTGGATGAGAAAATGTGTGACTCTCCATGGGAGAACGTGCGATACCACAGCCCACTGCAGAGGATGGATTCTGAGGCTGAGCTGAGGGGGCTCTGCCTCCGCTCAGGAGCCTGGTCGTCTGAGACAGGCAGAGAGCCCCTCCTGTTCCGTCTGTTCCTCTGCAGACTGGGGGTGCCCATAGTTACGTGTCAGGGCTGTCGTGAGAGTTAAATGAGTCCTAAGTGAGACCTGAACAACTGCATAACACTTATAATCACCATGCCAGCGTGAGGTGCATTATCATTATTAAAGAATCAATGAGTATGTGTATTATGGGCTTCCCTGGTGGCTCAGACAGTAAAGAATCCATGTGCCAATTCAGGAGATTGGGGTTTAATTTCTGCATCAGGAAGATCCCCTTGAGGAGGGCATGGCAACCCACTCCAGTATTCTTGCCTGGAGAATCCCATGGACAGAGGAGCCTGGTGAGCTACAGTCCCTGGGGTCGCAAAGAGTCAGACATGACTGAGTGACACACACACACACACACACACACACACACACACACACACACATTGTATTATGCCGAGTGTTTGGTCAAATGCAGTCTCAAAAATCAGAACCCTTGTGCATTGCTGGTGAAACTATAAAGCATAACTTACTTGAGAAGCTTCCTTCCAGATCATGTTTTTCACTTTTCTAATATTTGTTTTTCTTTATTTATTTTGCCCGCGCTGGGTCTCTGTGGCAGCCCTCAGGACTTTCAGTCTTCATCACAGGATGTGGGATCTTTAGTTGCAGCATCTGAGATCTAGCTCCCTGACCAGGGATTGAACCCAGGCCTCCTGCATTGGGAGAGTGTGGAGTCTTAGCCACTGGACCACCAGAGGAGTCCCTCAGATCATTTGAATCCCCACAGTGTGTTGGCTGTCTCAGATCTGTGGGTATGTAGTGGTTTTTCCCCCCTTTCTGAACAATTGATTGAATTTAGAATATGAAATTGTAACATAAACGATTCCCAGACTTTTAGTCATCAAAGTCAAGCCATTTTCATCGCATCCATTCTTCTTGAAGCCTCTGGCCACCAATCTTTATCCTAACATTCTATCTGCATCTCAGGATTTTCCATGAGAACTAACAAAACACTCTATCAGAAGTAAAGTACTGAATGTGCCCATGTGCCAGCCTGTGCCAAGGAGTGTCTGTGCTTTATTTCCTTTCTGATGAAGCAGGCGCCCCATTTTACAGATGGGGAAACTGAGGCCTTCAGGAGTTTGATGAATTTTCCAAGGGCGCACATGGAGCCTGATGTTGCAGTAGGTCCTTACACCATAAAGGAATCAAATTACTAGCCAAAGACCACACGTGAATCTCTAAGTTGGGCACCACATCATCATATAGCTCATGACATGTACTCCCTGTAGGAGAAACAAGTGTGACTATTTTAGTTTTCCAGGGAGCAAAACAATGCTCATTTTGTAACTCTTCTAAGTTTGCTAAATATACATTGCAGATTTTTACTACTCATAAAATCATCTAAAAGTTTCACTTTGGGGGGTCACTCTTTCCTCTGTAATGCACCCAATGTAGTAAGTTTCAGAGAGATTTTTTAGTTTTTCAGCTTCAGCAAAAACAAATGTTTCCCCTCTTGAATGTCAACAGTGAGTGCTCAAAAAACATATATATATTTTATGATTCTCCGAGAATTATGGGTGGAAGATATTCAGGGATAATTTTGAAGTTTAATCACTGAGGACCTATGAATTAACCCTGCACCCAAGAATCCCTTAGGGGTTCAGGAAAGAGTCAAGAGTTAGGACCCCCCTGAAATTTGTGTGGACTCTTGGGAGCACCTTCTCTGACTCAAGCTCTGCACTTTCTATCCTCTTGTTCTCAGTGTAGCTGGAGACTCACAGACCCTGAGGACAGCCCCCTCAGCACCCCCTGATGGGGCGCCCCTCACCTCCACCCCACAGTAAGCTGAGCCCTGACTTAGCTCGGGACCCTGCCTCATGTCTCGCAAGGAAATGGTCTGGCCACTCCCCTTCCTCTGGCCACTATTGGGTCAATATTTGGAATCCACCAGGAAGTAGGCACTTGGGTTAACAAAAAATGTCTAATATTTTTGACCTAATTTCAGGAAATCACAAATAACCATTCCAGAGCAGCTATTCTATTTTTTTCCACCGGTAAAGGAAGTTCGCACACTTTAAAAATTTTTTTTCCACAGAGAAATCAATCATAAGATAAATTATGGCACATCCATAAGATGGCATATTAGGCAACCATTAAAATGATGTTTATAAACAACCTCTAATGACTTGGTTAAGTGCTTATGAGGTATTGACAAGTGAGAAAAGCACAATATAAAACTCCTAACACAGGCTTTGTGAAAGATGCATCGCATAACACACAAACACACATGCACACTCACTTGAAAAAAACAGATCAAAAAGAAATTTACCACCATGTTAATAGTGGTTACTGCTGCATGGTGAAATGTCCCATCACTTTAATTTTCCATTTTAAACTCTTCAAAGTTTTCTCACAAGAAAGAGCTTTATATTTATAACAGAAACCAAAGGATTATAACAGAACACGTCTCTTTAGAAGCAAAGATAGTTGAATCAAAGTACAAAGAGAAAGTCAGCAGCAGCGATCCTGTTGTCAGTAGGAAGGTTTCAAAACAATCCTTAAAAAACGTAAATCCAAGTCGCAAGTTTTAATTATGCTTTTGAAAACCGGCAGATGCTGTTACATATGCTTCTTTATTTAAGCAGCTCAGTGGAGGAATCAGACTCTTGTCTCCCTGTCTGCTATAAAACTCATGGGCGAGTCTGTTTTAGGGGGTTCTGAGGGGCCATCCAGGTTAACCTTCTTGCCAGTCCCCCCTCTGTGGTCCAGGGGATCAAGACTCTAATCCAGTTTGTGGTGTGGCCCACGGGGAAAAAAAGGAGGATCCCCATCCAGGCTGATCGCTTCTAGTTTTGTCTAAAAAGCCAGAGAGGTTGACGCCGGCCTTGGGGGAGCGAGTTCCCAGAAGGTACCAAGTGTGAGAGGGTGGTCGCTGCAGACTCGCTTTGTGTTGGAGTTTCTCGGCTGGAGGCGAGCCCCCAGCATCCAGTGGGAAGGGGCTGACCCTGACCCCCACCCCCACCCGCAGAGCAGCCCCTCACCAGCCCTGCTCGCTCTCGCCCACAGTTTTTCCCAAGCCGGCGGTCTGGATGCAGCCCCCGGGGTCAGCGCCAAGGCGCGGTGCAGCCTCCCAGAGCTCACGCAAGGGTCCTGTGCTGAGGATGGAGTAAACAGACTCTCCGTAAAGGTCACCTCTTCAGACTCTGGCTCCAGTGGCCGGAGGAAGCTGCAATCATTTTTCAGGGCTGTAAATGCCAGAAGAAAAACGCCCTGAGTCACAGCTTTCCTCCGTGCCCCTGCTCAGCGAGCGCCTCTCTCAAGGCACTTCCTTGCCAAATAAAGCTTCTTTTTTTTTTCTCCCCCTGCCTGAACCCGGAATAGACCTCGAGTAACCTTTGCTCAAGGGTCTTGGGATGCAAGCTTTTAAATTTAGTTTGCAAGCCGTGGTGGTTCCCAGCTAGTGGTTTTACACGGAAAGATTTAGACTCGAAAGATTTAGACTCGGAGTGGCATCTTTACGTTGAAAGGGATCACGGTGTGTACTGCTGTTTAATTTACTTTTTACTTTTTTTCATTGTTGCTGTTGAGTATTGTTTGCTTTGGTTTGAAACAAGATGAAAGATTTTATTTTGATGGCCTAAACTTCCTCTTAGTAGAAGCAGGCCACCGTTGAGCCTATATTTATATGTCCTGAAGACAGACAGGTGCCCAAGCAAGCAGAAGGCCGCCGAGATGAAATTTAAGGATTAATTTCAGTGAAGCTGAGCCGTGTCCTCTGCAACTAAATGCGACTTCCCCGCTGTCCAGTTCACAGACATCCAACTCAGGGATGAACATGCACCCTGAGCATAAGTACTCCTGGTAAGGTTGCCTACTTAGTTTGTTGGACTAATTCATACTAATGTGTGACTGACTGATGCTACAAAGGATGAGGTTTTGAAGAAGAATATGAGGCCTAGGTAGCTGGGAAACAGGTGTCATGTAGTCAGGAAGGTGGGGCCTGAGAGTGGACAAATGAGATGATTGCATCTTGTGTGGGTGTTTTGCTTAAGGGCATTACTATAGGTAGAAAAATCTCTAAAAACAACTCTCAGTGGGGGGAGCGTAAATAAAAGTGAGTGCTTTGGAATAATCTGGGGGTCTGCACCAGTGAAGTCATACTTCAGACTTTTTTCCTTATGTGACATGTGAGTCACAGGGCATCTTTGAGGCCGGGCTGCCCTCCTGCTTCTCTGTGGCCTGGGCAGCCAGCAGGGCTCCCCACACGAAGCCCAAACGCAATTGATGTCTGCTGGTGGCTTTAGTTTCCTTGGGCAGCTGAAGACAGCGTCTGTAGGGGAAGAAATCTTTACAGATCTACAGTTTGGGCCAGCATTTTCTAAGTTAGATTTCTAGCCGGGTTGAAGTTTCTTTTTTGAGCCTTTAAGTGGTGCGGTTTCCATGTGTTTGAGAAACGACACAGCTCAGCTAACTGGCCCTGCCGCTGAATCGCCCTGTGACCCTCAACAAGTCCCTTCTCCTTCGTATCTCCGTGACCTTGACTGGAACAAACCAGGGAGATAGTGGGCCATGCTTCCAGGAGGCTTGAGATGCTGTTCGTGGCAGGGCTGACCTGGCGCGGTACGGCCATTCCATACACACTGTCCTTTAAAGGTTAGCAGAGCAGGGCTGGGAATGCAGTGGCCCCTCTCGCACAGTGGTGAGCTCTCCAGCCATGGGAGTATCCAAGCAACAGGAGCAACCAAGTATTCAAGCAACTGCTTCTTTTAAGAGAAACAGTTGAGCTGATTCAGATATTCAGCGGCTGAGTGGAGGGGTGTGTGTGGGTGGTGGAGGGGTGGAGTGGACCCATTGACCACTGAAGTGCTGGTCGCTCAGTTGTGTCTGACTCTTTGCGACCCCTTAGACTGTAGCCTGCCAGTCTCCTCTGTCCCTGGGATTCTCCAGGCAAGAACACTGGCATGCATAGCCATTCCCTTCTCCAGGGGATCTTCCCAACCCAAGGATCAAACCCAGGTCTCCTGCATTGCAGACAGATTCTTTACCGTCTGAGCCACCAGGGAAGCCTCGAGATCTTTGCAATATGAAGACGTAGGACTAAGTCGTGGCACCAGTTCACAGACACGTAAATGACAGGAAAATCGAGCAACCACGAGCTGCTCCTTTGTACCAACAGCATCAGCAGAGGGAACAAGCAGGGAGGTACCCTGCATGCGGCAGGGCTGGGAACAGGGACCCAGGAGGAGCTGGGGCCCTGGTTTGTGGAAAGAAAACTGATGATTCCTTGTTTGTGGGTGGCTTGCTCGGGTACATTCATATTTCCAGCGTGAAAGCCTTGCGTTCGTTACCCACCTCTAGGAGTTGATCCGAGGAAATACTTAGGCAAATACTCAGTGCACCAAGTGTCCACTGCAGCGTGGTTTATAAGGGACATCAACGGAACCTGGGGAAAGTCTGAGCAGCAGCGCTGGGGCCTGTGGGACACGGTAGAACTGTGCGTCTGTTCTGGGTGTCTGAACTGTGTGTCTGTATCTGATGTGAATCTGTATTTCCTGACATGAAAGTGCATCCATGCCGTGCTGTCGAGCTGAAAAGAAAAGCGGGTTGGCTGTGGCATGTGTGACCCCACTTTTGTAAAATAGCACACGTGGATCTCTCTGGATATCATTTGCATAGACACACGTTTAATGCAATGTTACCATTAACCTGGGTGATGAGGTTTAGGGTGACTACTACTTTTTTCTCTATATTTTGATGAATTTTTTTGCAGTTTTTAATAAGAAACACTTATTAGAGCTCTAAAAGAGTATCTATGTCCTAATTTTGAAAATAAAAGTGAAATAACTGGCCAAGCCCTACAGGAACTCTCTAGGCTCCCAGATCTGGCCTGATCCATCTAGGAAGATGACATTCCAGGACAGGGAATTTGTGGGGACGGAAGACAGTTGACGGATGGCAGAGCCCTCCGGCCTATCTGGCTGATGGGCTGATAACCCCTCATGCGGCCCTGGCCCACTCCGGACCACAGGGCTGGCTGCTGAGCCGGCGGTCCCCAGCCTCCCTCAGAAGTAAACAGGAAGCAGAGGCAGCAGCGCCAGGAGCAGAGAAGACCCGGGCCCCTGCTCGGCCCAGCGTGACATACCCAGGAAACGGGCAGCAAGCGGGGGAGGCTGCGTGGGTGTGAGCAGTGCGCTGGGCTCCCGGCTCCCCTCGAGGGGAGGGACCCAGGGGAACAGAGACACAGAAGGGGACACCAGGGCACCATCAAGCAGAGGGACAGGGCGCAGAGAGACAGAGGCCGCCCGAGGGAGAAAAGGAGGACAGACCCACTTTATTGGGGTCATTTCAGGAAATCAGGGTAGGAATGGGACATCAAAAGAGAGAACCCAGGAACTTCCCTTTTGGTCCAGTGGGTAAGACTCCACGCTCCCAAAGCAGGGGGACTGGGTTTCATGCCACACAGCGAGGCCTGCCCCCCAAAAAAGAGAGGGAACCATGGAAACTGCTGTTACCCCCTTAGTGTGTGGACGCTGGTCATGGTCACTCCAGACAACTGACGACAACTTTCAGGGTCCTCTGGGCTTATGCCAGATGCTGGGAAAACAGAATCCCATCATTTCTACTTACCACGTGGGATTTCAAAGGTGATTGAAAGGCAACATAGATGTAAAATCATTAGAAAAAGTAAAACACTGCAATGACACATGGCATCACGTTTCTATTCTAGAATTACTTTGAGCAAATTACGCTCAGAGTCATAGGTCACTTTGAGTTAAAACACACACACACAACACAGAAATGATCTGTCCAAAATATGCCTTACAAAGCCTCCTGGGAAGTGTCCTCTTCGTAAGGCCCATCTCATTTTCCATTCATTCGTTCGCAGTTATGAGTTGTGCTCTTCCTACGTTCCAGCCTGTTCCCTCCCAGAGGACAGTGCAGGGAACAAAAAGCAGAAAGCCCAGCCTCTGCACAGGCAGGAAGCAACAGACGCTTGTGGGAAGCTTGTAAAATACGCGGCCCCACAGAGCCCTGGCGGCCGAGGATCACTGACGGAGCCGCTGGTGCAGGACGGACCTCATTCCAGGATGCAGCGCAGGACGGGTGCTGGTGGAGACACGAGCTAAAACCCACAGCCTGGAGATGACCCCTCACCACGTGTGCACTAACATCCACACCGCATGTACACACACACAGAGCNTGTGTCTGTATCTGATGTGAATCTGTATTTCCTGACATGAAAGTGCATCCATGCCGTGCTGTCGAGCTAAAAAGAAAAGCGGGTTGGCTGTGGCATGTGTGACCCCACTTTTGTAAAATAGCACACGTGGATCTCTCTGGATATCATTTGCATAGACACACGTTTAATGCAATGTTACCATTAACCTGGGTGATGAGGTTTTGGGTGACTACTACTTTTTTCTCTATATTTTGATGAATTTTTTTGCAGTTTTTAATAAGAAACACTTATTAGAGCTCTAAAAGAGTATCTATGTCCTAATTTTGAAAATAAAAGTGAAATAACTGGCCAAGCCCTACAGGAACTCTCTAGGCTCCCAGATCTGGCCTGATCCATCTAGGAAGATGACATTCCAGGACAGGGAATTTGTGGGGACGGAAGACAGTTGACGGATGGCAGAGCCCTCCGGCCTATCTGGCTGATGGGCTGATAACCCCTCATGCGGCCCTGGCCCACTCCGGACCACAGGGCTGGCTGCTGAGCCGGCGGTCCCCAGCCTCCCTCAGAAGTAAACAGGAAGCAGAGGCAGCAGCGCCAGGAGCAGAGAAGACCCGGGCCCCTGCTCGGCCCAGCGTGACATACCCAGGAAACGGGCAGCAAGCGGGGGAGGCTGCGTGGGTGTGAGCAGTGCGCTGGGCTCCCGGCTCCCCTCGAGGGGAGGGACCCAGGGGAACAGAGACACAGAAGGGGACACCAGGGCACCATCAAGCAGAGGGACAGGGCGCAGAGAGACAGAGGCCGCCCGAGGGAGAAAAGGAGGACAGACCCACTTTATTGGGGTCATTTCAGGAAATCAGGGTAGGAATGGGACATCAAAAGAGAGAACCCAGGAACTTCCCTTTTGGTCCAGTGGGTAAGACTCCACGCTTCCAAAGCAGGGGGACTGGGTTTCATGCCACACAGCGAGGCCTGCCCCCCCAAAAAGAGAGGGAACCATGGAAACTGCTGTTACCCCCTTAGTGTGTGGACGCTGGTCATGGTCACTCCAGACAACTGACGACAACTTTCAGGGTCCTCTGGGCTTATGCCAGATGCTGGGAAAACAGAATCCCATCATTTCTACTTACCACGTGGGATTTCAAAGGTGATTGAAAGGCAACATAGATGTAAAATCATTAGAAAAAGTAAAACACTGCAATGACACATGGCATCACGTTTCTATTCTAGAATTACTTTGAGCAAATTACGCTCAGAGTCATAGGTCACTTTGAGTTAAAACACACACACACAACACAGAAATGATCTGTCCAAAATATGCCTTACAAAGCCTCCTGGGAAGTGTCCTCTTCGTAGGGCCCATCTCATTTTCCATTCATTCGTTCGCAGTTATGAGTTGTGCTCTTCCTACGTTCCAGCCTGTTCCCTCCCAGAGGACAGTGCAGGGAACAAAAAGCAGAAAGCCCAGCCTCTGCACAGGCAGGAAGCAACAGACGCTTGTGGGAAGCTTGTAAAATACGCGGCCCCACAGAGCCCTGGCGGCCGAGGATCACTGACGGANGAAAACTGATGATTCCTTGTTTGTGGGTGGCTTGCTCGGGTACATTCATATTTCCAGCGTGAACGCCTTGCGTTCGTTACCCACCTCTAGGAGTTGATCCGAGGAAATACTTAGGCAAATACTCAGTGCACCAAGTGTCCACTGCAGCGTGGTTTATAAGGGACATCAACGGAACCTGGGGAAAGTCTGAGCAGCAGCGCTGGGGCCTGTGGGACACGGTAGAACTGTGCGTCTGTTCTGGGTGTCTGAACTGTGTGTCTGTATCTGATGTGAATCTGTATTTCCTGACATGAAAGTGCATCCATGCCGTGCTGTCGAGCTAAAAAGAAAAGCGGGTTGGCTGTGGCATGTGTGACCCCACTTTTGTAAAATAGCACACGTGGATCTCTCTGGATATCATTTGCATAGACACACGTTTAATGCAATGTTACCATTAACCTGGGTGATGAGGTTTTGGGTGACTACTACTTTTTTCTCTATATTTTGATGAATTTTTTTGCAGTTTTTAATAAGAAACACTTATTAGAGCTCTAAAAGAGTATCTATGTCCTAATTTTGAAAATAAAAGTGAAATAACTGGCCAAGCCCTACAGGAACTCTCTAGGCTCCCAGATCTGGCCTGATCCATCTAGGAAGATGACATTCCAGGACAGGGAATTTGTGGGGACGGAAGACAGTTGACGGATGGCAGAGCCCTCCGGCCTATCTGGCTGATGGGCTGATAACCCCTCATGCGGCCCTGGCCCACTCCGGACCACAGGGCTGGCTGCTGAGCCGGCGGTCCCCAGCCTCCCTCAGAAGTAAACAGGAAGCAGAGGCAGCAGCGCCAGGAGCAGAGAAGACCCGGGCCCCTGCTCGGCCCAGCGTGACATACCCAGGAAACGGGCAGCAAGCGGGGGAGGCTGCGTGGGTGTGAGCAGTGCGCTGGGCTCCCGGCTCCCCTCGAGGGGAGGGACCCAGGGGAACAGAGACACAGAAGGGGACACCAGGGCACCATCAAGCAGAGGGACAGGGCGCAGAGAGACAGAGGCCGCCCGAGGGAGAAAAGGAGGACAGACCCACTTTATTGGGGTCATTTCAGGAAATCAGGGTAGGAATGGGACATCAAAAGAGAGAACCCAGGAACTTCCCTTTTGGTCCAGTGGGTAAGACTCCACGCTTCCAAAGCAGGGGGACTGGGTTTCATGCCACACAGCGAGGCCTGCCCCCCCAAAAAGAGAGGGAACCATGGAAACTGCTGTTACCCCCTTAGTGTGTGGACGCTGGTCATGGTCACTCCAGACAACTGACGACAACTTTCAGGGTCCTCTGGGCTTATGCCAGATGCTGGGAAAACAGAATCCCATCATTTCTACTTACCACGTGGGATTTCAAAGGTGATTGAAAGGCAACATAGATGTAAAATCATTAGAAAAAGTAAAACACTGCAATGACACATGGCATCACGTTTCTATTCTAGAATTACTTTGAGCAAATTACGCTCAGAGTCATAGGTCACTTTGAGTTAAAACACACACACACAACACAGAAATGATCTGTCCAAAATATGCCTTACAAAGCCTCCTGGGAAGTGTCCTCTTCGTAGGGCCCATCTCATTTTCCATTCATTCGTTCGCAGTTATGAGTTGTGCTCTTCCTACGTTCCAGCCTGTTCCCTCCCAGAGGACAGTGCAGGGAACAAAAAGCAGAAAGCCCAGCCTCTGCACAGGCAGGAAGCAACAGACGCTTGTGGGAAGCTTGTAAAATACGCGGCCCCACAGAGCCCTGGCGGCCGAGGATCACTGACGGAGCCGCTGGTGCAGGACGGACCTCATTCCAGGATGCAGCGCAGGACGGGTGCTGGTGGAGACACGAGCTAAAACCCACAGCCTGGAGATGACCCCTCACCACGTGTGCACTAACATCCACACCGCATGTACACACACACAGAGCACTTTGATAGCCACGGGGCCTGGGGGGCCCTGAGTGCACAGGGACAGCTTGGCCCCCGTCGCCCACAGCAGAACCTCCCAGCTTGTGTGTTTCCAAGATGAGCAGTTCTCAGAACTGTTCTCTGATAAAAGACACAAAAACACCTACCTATGACAAAAATACCCTAAAACAGGATTTATCAGAAAGCGACTTGGTAGGGCTTTCTTTTTGTATTATCATTATTTTCGCCACGCTGTTTCAAGGCACACAGAGCAGTTAGGTGACTTGCCCCAGGTCACACAGCGGGCAAGGGGCTGAGCTGGGATTTGAACCCAGGCCTGACGATTCCATCATCTTGTGTAATCCCTTCACTACACAGCCTCCAACTCTGGGCAAGGGTGAAGATGAAGACATGAGTCACCAGAACACGAAGCCGCTTCGGGCTCTGCTGGTCATCTGCTTCTCACCTCTAGTTAGCCCACACCTGGGGAGGCTAAGTCCCAGCTCCATCCCTGTTTTGCCAGTGATGGGGACACCAAGTGACCCACGGGAGATCACAGGCCCAGACAGTAGAGGGTGCATGACACAGGCCTGGTGTGACACAGTGGCTGCGTCTTTCCATAGAGACATCAAGCATAGAACATGGGAAACAGAGCATCACTGGTCAAACGATTATTCCATGTGGATTGCATGAGTCCTTGAGTCCTTGGAGAGGACAAACCTTTGGGGAGAAAAAAAAAAAGCAACACTTACCTTCAAAAAACAAAAAAACAAAAAACCCAAACCCAACTTAGCTTCTCTCCCAGAAAGACCACCGGTTTGTGAGAGCTTACACTCCCAGCCTGCGGCGTGCTGGAAGCCAGCAAACTCGGAGGCCCCGCTCAGATGCCTCTCCCGGGAGGGCGGGAATTAATCAGGGAATGTTTACTCCACGCCCGGGAGGGAGGCTGCACGGAGACTGTGCCCAGGGAATCCTGTCGGCCTGGGGGGCCTCACCGTCCATCGGAGGGCCGTCTGCCGCAGGAACCCTCCTCCTGGTTCTCTCCCGGATGTCAGGCTCACCACGCAGCAAGTGAAACCAGTTTCTGTGGGGCTGAACTGCTTTCCCTGGGCCTGCGCGGGCAGCCGCCTCTGGATCGCATTAAGCTGCATAAATAACAAGGCTGTTGTCAGATTCCCCCTGGTGAGGAGAGGGCAGAGGGAGAGCCCCGGGGCGTGACCTCCGTGTTTCTCAGCGGGAGTCAGACTGCCTCCTGGCCGTGGAGGGTCTGTGTTGTGCTTGCCCTGGGCCCTGACAGGCAGGTGTGGTTCCCGTGGGGGGCACGCGGCGGGGTGGGGTTGGGGGCGACATGGGAGGATTGCTGGCTCTGTCTGTCTGTCCGTCTGTCTGTCTGTCCGTCTGTCTCTCTCTCTCTCTGGTGGGACCTCAAACCTTGCAGCAGAGACCATGACGACCAAGTGTGGGTGGCCCTCTGGCTATGGGGCTGCGTGACCCGCTGTACACAGAGACAGGTCATGCATGCTGGGGACTCCCGCCCGGCCCTGAGGAGGGACACAGACAGCGCCCACCCCCAGGTCCAGGAAACGCAGAAGGCAGGCTCCCAGCTCCGCTTCTGGCCCTGGTCTGGGTCCTCCCCTCCTTCCCCGGGCACGCGGGTCAAGCTCACATGCTCCGTTTGCAGTGGCTGCTTTCTGCGTCCTCGCTGATTGTTTCTCCAGTATTTAAGTTAGTGAATTTTAAAAAAAAAAAAAAAAAAAAAAACTGGAAAAGGCATGGATAGGGAGACGTGGGAAGGAGAAGGAAGAGGGGAGAGAGGCAAGTGTACTGCTCACCTGCCGTGGGTCCCTGCCATGAGTGCCTGCTCACAGCCCTCCTGGGGACAGGGCTGTAGGCCCATTGCACGGGGCAGCAAACCGAGGTTCCCGGAGAGTAGTACCTTGCCCACATCACACCCACACAGAGGGCGGGGTCCAGAAGTTCAAGTGAGTGGAGGCCTCTGAAAGAAAGCAACAGTTGCCTCCCATTTCTTGAAGGAGCGCCCAGGAATTCCTTCCTTTCCAGCCAGGTCATTTCTCTGTCCTCATGTCAATGTGGCTTTCATCCCTCTTTACATTTGCAAGGCGCAGCAAGACCTGTTTGAGCAAGACAGCGATTTCAGGGTCTCTCCTCTTTGGAAAGTCTTTCTTCAGTTCAGTTCAGTTCAGTCGCTCAGTTGTGTCCGACTCTTTGCGACCCCATGAATCGCAGCATGCCAGGCCTCCCTGTCCATCACCATTTCCCAGAGTTCACTCAGACTCACGTCCATCGAGTCAGTGATGCCATCCAGCCATCTCATCCTCTGTTGTCCCCTATTCCTCCTGCCCCTAGTCCCTCCCAGCATCAGAGTCCTTTCCAGTGAGTCAACTCTTTGCATGAGGTGGCCAAAGTACTGGAGTTTCAGCTTTAGCATCATTCCTTCCAAAGAAATCCCAGGGCTGATCTCCTTCAGAATGGACTGGTTGGATCTCCTTGTGGCCTTTCTTACCCTTATAATTATTCACTAATAACCAAATACCCTCCCACAGAACAGGGCAAAATGGTAAGAAGAACCTCAAGGAAGGGGACCTGGCCTCCCTTCCCTGCCACGGATGGCAGGGTATCTCTGGTATGCATTTTTCTCCACCTGCAGATTAAACAAGGTGTGTCTCCCGCGGGAACAGATCTCACTGGAGCTGGGCCTGAGTGAGTGACCTCATTCAACCCTGAGAGCAACTGTAGGCCCATTTTCCAGGTGGGGAGACTGAGGACTGGTACATCAGGCAGGTGGACAGTCTCTGGATGGCATTCCCAACAAGTGTGGAGTTTGGAGCCCCGGCCAGAGCTGCTCTGACCTCTGGCTCTCCACCCCGCTGTCCTGTCTGGTTATCTGGGGTCTTCTCATTCTCTGAGAGCCTTATGTACATCTGCTGCTTCTCTGCTTCTCCTGCAGGTCGAGACTTCCGTCCTTGGAGTCAGCGCATCCTCGGAGCCTGGGCCAGTGACCCACGTAGTAGGGGCTCAATAAAAATGGAGTAGCTAGTGGAAAGAGATGGAGCAGGCAGCAATGTGAAGTTCAAAGCCTCAGCTCACACCTGATTCTCCCAGGGAGGGCTGCCTGAGCCCCAGGACAGAACCCCCCTGCTTATATGCAGGGGGCGACTACCATCCGCCATGCTCTGCAGAACCACAGCCTGGATGGGGGGCTTCAAAGCATGCCTGCCAACAGATCAAGCATCCTCTCTACCAGGACAGCACCCCCCCCCCCACTCACCTCTGCAAATAAACCTGCGTAATGAAGACAGATGGCCTCGCTCAGCGCTGCCGCATGCAGGTGGGGCCGGGACGGCCCGAGGCCACACACCCCACCCTGGAGCAGGGCCTGGGGTGTCACCAGGACAGAGACCAGCCTGCACCCCCTTCATCACCGCCCCCACACCGGGGGCAGCATCTCTATGTGATAAACCGGGTGAGTCAGGAGGTGGGCCCATTCCAGGGCACTGACGCCTCATTAGGGCAACGTCCAGGGACCCAGGGGTGGGCTGAGGGGAGGGTGGTGGTGGTGAAGGGAGGGGGTGAATAGTTAGGAGGCAGACACGGAACCGTCCCCCGGCTCCTGAACGCCCTGGGCCGCAGGCTGGGAGAGAGGCTTGGCGGGACCCAGGGCCTCCTCCTGTTGGTGATGGTCTCCTGGGCCGTCTCTGGGCAGGAAAGGTGTGGCCAGCCCTGGGCCGGTGTGCAGCGCCTCCGGAGGGTGCAGGCCATGGCCTGAGGGGCTCTGAGGGTCCTGGGGATCCCTGCACACTGGTGGCTGTTATCGCCCCGGCTCGCAGGCAGGGAAACTGAGGCCTGTCAGAGGGCCACCCCGCTACCCACGGGTGTCTAGACGCTTCTCCAGCATCCTGGGGCGCAGAGGGCCTACGGTGAGCAGAGGCCGGGCCTGCGTGTGTGCGTGTGGGGAGGCAGGCCGGGCAGCCGACGCCTGTGTGGTCTGAGGGGGCTTCGTGTGTGTGGTCCGCCACCAGCCCAGTGCTGATCATCTGTCCAAAGGCTGCTAACTGCCTGCCCGGTGACCAGTCTGTTTACGTTAGTCCTGTCTGCACCAACTGAACTCAGAGCTGTCTCTCTCCAGCTGGACCTCCTCAGGGGGAGCGGGAGGGGGAGAAGGCCAGAGAGAGATGGGGACGGAGGGGGGAACTGGGAAGAAAGAGAAAGTGCTCCGGAGGCTCTCTGGGGGTAGGCTGTTCCTGGGGTTCCCAGGAAATCAGGACCACCGCCGATGGGCCATCTGACCCCCACCATCCCTGTCACCGTCCAGCTGCCCGGTGGGGGCCTGGGACCCCTCCCTACCCCACCCCCTGGCGCATTTGCTAAGATGGTGATGAGTCAGCCCCGCTGAGTGTGGCCAAAGCCTGGTCTGTGTTCCTCACCGGTGACATCAGAAGATGGCGGGTGTGGACGTGCGGTGCTGTGGGTCGGCAAGGCCGGTCGCCTCAGAGGCTGGGCAAGCGTGGGGGTCTGTCCATCCATCGCATGCTGGGATTTCAGCCCCTGCTGAACCTCCCCGGGGCGGGGAGGGAGACCAGGGCATGTGCTCTGGGGGTTAACATGCCACCTGAACACGGACTGAATTTACGACCTGCTGCCATGCAGGTTCCATCCCTTCGCGGTGTGTTCTAACGAGTCCACTCGTAGGATCCCAGTATTCAGTTTTAACTGATGTTTTTCCCCATTTCATATTTTCACGTGGTGATTTACTCCTTTTTATTATGTAAATCATATCAATATGATATGGAAAGACAGAGGAAGAGAGAGAAGGTTCTAGAAGGCCTAGTTTGCATGGATGAGTGGATGTCAGGCTAGAACTTTTGTGTTAAGACCTGCATAGTCTATAAAAAATGACCCAAAGTTGTGGGTAGAGAGGTTCCATTCTTCAGAACACTATTTTTTGAACTGAAAGGAATCTTGGCGATGACTTAGCTCAGTCCACTCACTCACGGCCCCTTCCCGTGGTTTAGACAACAGTAGGGCCCCCTACCTCAGGACAAACCCATCTTCTGACCTACATTACCTTACCAACATCAAAGAAATTATTAAATATACAACCTGGAGATAAACAGATAACTTCATTAGGTGATTTATTTTACAAAAGAACATTTTTCCCACCCACCCCCAAATCCACCTAACAGAAATTCACCCCTTTAAAGTGGGTGACTCAGTAGCCTTTAGGACATTTACAATATCACACAATCACCACCCCCTCTATCTAGCTCCAAAATATTTCATTCCTCCAAAGGAAACCCCCAAACCCATTCAGCAGTTTCTCCGTGTTCCTCCTCCCCCGAGCCCTGGGCACCCACAGCCTGCTTTCTGTCTCTACAGATTCACCTAGAAAATCAGGCATCTTGTAATTCAGCAAAAGTGTTAAATGAAAATAGCTTTGCTGCTTCTAAATTACTATTATTATGAAAAAAACCTCATACTCATGTAGAAAATCTAATCACTACAAAAGAAATACAAAAGAAATGTTTAAAAGAATGCCTCCTCCCAATACCTCACCCTAAGTGACTAAAGTCAGCATTTGGTGTCTCCTAGCCCTGAGACCTCTCTATATAAACACTCCCATAACACACCCTTTTAAGAGCTAGTGGAATCACATTGGAACCTGAATTTGTTTTTGTTTTTTTCCCGCTCAGTTTGGAACCTGATTTTTTTTTTAAACTAACAACACACATCAGGTACATATTTTCATGTCAACACATCCAATACTCCGTGATAGTTTTCGTCTGCCTGGGGGTTCCTTCCTGCAGACCTGCAGGGAGCAGCTTTAACCAGCCCCCACTCAGGCTGGGTGATTAGGCACTCGCATCTAGTCTTCATTCAAAAGGATTGACTTTCTGGGGTTGTTAATTGATTGGATTTAGGTGGCTTGCTCTCAGGTGGGAGGGCTTGAGAAGGGTTGAAGAATGCTCTGGAGGAGTTCAGGGTTCCCCACTACCACCAGTGAGACCCCAGAGTCTGGCAGACACACTCGATCCTGCACCTTTGCAGATGTGGGTGAGGAGCAAGCGGAGATGACCCACGGTCAGAAGGAGCTGCCCAAGGACAGCCAGCAAGCCCACCTGAGAAAGAGGCGTGTGCAGGCCGGCCACCCCGCCCAGCAAGCAGGGGCAGCTTCTGAGGCAGGGGTGTGGTGTGGCGGTTGTTCTGGGGGTGCAGTGAGGCCAGCAGAGAGGCCGGTTGGTGAGTGCCTACGTGTGGCTGTGTGTCTCAGATTATGTCAGCCAGAGAGGAAAGAGGAATGCCCTTTAAAAGGAGGGCTGTCAGTTTTCCAGAATCCTCCTGAGAACCTTGTCGGTCAGTCCTGCATCTTGCCTTCACAGCATAAATGGCAGCTCACGGAGATTTGTTTAAGTGGATAATTTTGTCAGAGTTTTCAGACCCGTGCTTTCTCTCTCCACCTCTTAGGAGTTTCTGAGGCCCAGGCAGTCTGGCTTCTCACTGAGCCCTCCAGTGCTCCATCCCTGTAATTCACACCCTTGGGACACCTTCCCAGCCTGAGGTTTCACCCTTCCCATCCTGTCCCTGTCTCCCCAGTTAAACTGTTTGGCTCCAAGGGCAGGGATCTCTGAGACTCGGCCCTGGTCAGGGTGTGAGCCTGTGCATGTATGTGAGGGCATGCTGGCAAGGCCCTCATACCTGGGTTTCTGGGAACACTGCCGTCCAGAGGGGTGACCATGATTATTTACAGGGCAAGAGTGAGGGAAATGAGATACTGGCCTGGGGCACAAAATTGAAGGGGTTGCAAAAAAAAAAAAAAGCTGCCAAGAACCCTCTAGTCCTGGCTGACGTGTCTTGTCCAAGGTCAGTGGTTATAGAACCAGGGCGCAGACCTCACTTCCAGGGGCCAAATCTTTTCTGTTACACTCTCGACCTCGAAAAGCGTTAGTTGCTCAGTCGTGTCCAACTCTGTGTGACCCCATCAACTGTAGCCCGCCAGGCTCCTCCATTCATGGGATACTCCAGGCAAGAATACTAGACTGGGTAGCCATTCCCTCTCCAGGGGATTTTCCTGACCCAGGGATTGAACCCAGGTGTCCTGCTTTGCAGGGAGATGCTCAACCTGCATTGCAGGTTGACTTTGAAGTGTAGCCATTAATACCAGTCATCAGAACCCCGAATCCTCTGTTACATAGTGTTGATCTGCCTGGGCTCCTTGGGTTCTGGGTGGAGCAGATGGAGAGAGGGATGAACTCGGCTGAGGTTTGAATACCATGAGCATCCAAGAGGGCGCACACAGAAGGTGCTTCGTAATTCTGCTCGTTCAGTCCTTTTCCCCCGGACTTCTAACGCCTGTCCGGAGACTTCACAAGAAGTCTGAGGTTAGCAACGCACTTAAAACTTCCTGGCATCACATTGCTGTCAATATAGGGTCTTGTCATGCCAGGCACAGCGGTGATTCCATCTGAGACTTGTATCAAGCCCCTGGAACAGAGGTTTTGGAGAAGAGTCACAGATTTCATATGAAATGCACACCTCGCCACGTGTGCTCATAACCCTGGTGACAAAACACCCTCCTCTTTGCACTCAGTGTGTGATTTTGTTTTTTAATAAGATGTTTCCCAAACTCAGACCCTCAGAATCTGCAGAAGGGAGAGTTTATAGGAAACATGGGAAGGGTCTTTATCAATTGATTTTGATGTTGACCAAATAGCCTTAAAAAGAAAGAAAGAAAGAAATGCTAACATTCTTAAAGCAAGGCTCGCCCTCCCCCCAGGTGGAGTTCTGTTTTGCTGAGATACAGGCTTAGGACCTAGGCAGGCTGGCGGTAGTCCTGGCCACAAGGGGCTATTAGCCTGTCGGCTTTAATTAAACTGATTGACCAATTCAGTAAAACAACAACAGTGCAATTATTTGGTGGAACTGGGCATTTCTGGAGCTGAATTTGTCTACCGCTAGGACAGACAGAGGAGGAAGCGGATTGTGACAAGGAAGGGTGGGCTGCAGACCCGCTCCATCCCACCCTGGCTGCCTGGCTTGAGCTTCCTGGCCACTTCACGCTAGCTCTCCTTCCAGAAGGTTCTGATCACACAGCTGGGGCTTGCTCTGCGTCTGGCTCAGGACCTGCTTCCAGAGGGTGTCCATGTCCTGTCTGCCCTCATCTGCCTGATCCTCACTGAACAGATACTGTGCTGAGAGGCAAAANGATGTTCCTTCTCTTCTAGTTATTCCTGAAGTGATGTGAAAGTCACTCAGTCATGTCCGACTCTTTGCGACCCCATGGACTGCAGCCTGCCAGGCTCCTCTGTCCATGAGATTCTCCAGGCAAGAATACCAGAGTGGGTTGCCATTTCCTCCTCCAGGCAATCTTCTCGACCCAGGGATCGAACCCAGGTCTCCTGCATTGCAGGCAGATTCTTTACCATCTGAGTCTCTTGTCTCCTCTGGTTATCTATTCCTGGTATCAAACAAATCACGGGAAGTATAGCGGCTTTTGCTCATGACTGTGTGGGTGAGGAATGCAGGAAGTGCCCAGCTGGGTGAGTCTCACTAGGGATCTGTCTTTTGATGGTAGTCGGATGTCTGCTTGGACCTACAGGAGGGCACACTTTAATACCTGCCAGTCCATGCTTGCTGCCTACTACACCAGGCTGAGCACTGGAGCCCCAGCACGGGGCTCCTCTGGCAGGGGGTCTCAGTGCTGTTGGACATCTTATGTGGCAGCCGACTTCCCCGAACCAGCATCCCACAGGGACCAGGAAAGAGCTGCCTGGTCTGCTACACCCTAGCATTTCTGTGCCTGGAGCTTCTTTGGACTTTGCCGTGGGAATCACACACACATACAGCACCAACAGTCTTTGACAGATATGGTAAAACTCCTTTCCCTCTGCTAAGGTAACAGCTAGTCTACGCCAGCTGCTAGAGTTTTCCCAGCAGAGCAGCAGTCCATGGGTGGCCCATGGGTGCCAAGTGGCCCCGTGACCCACCCTTCACGGGCTGCCCTCTGCCCCCATTCCCCTTCTCCACTCATCCTCTGGGACTGTCAGCTAAACAGACTTCTTCACTTGAATGCTGTCTCTGCATCTCTTGGGAAGAAACCCAAACGAAAACAGTCCCCAAGAAGTCTGGCTGCTTCCTCCAGGCACGAAGGCCTCCCCAGACCAGCCATGCGTGGAAGACACTCCCAAGAAGTAAACAAAAGCGAAGGACCTGCAGGCTCACGGTGACTTTCGCAACCAGGGCCGCCCCCCACAAGGCTCAGGGAACATCCTCCCTGGACATGGCCCAGCACCAGATCCTTGGGCTTGGAGGGTCTGGGTCTTAGCAGGGTAAGACCCTGCTCCCACTGTCACCCAGAGCTGAAGGCAGGGGTTCGTGAGAAGGAACTTTGGCTGGTGGTTGGAGAGGGTCCCAATGGGGGAAACCCTGCGTGAGAGGCAGCAGTTTGTCTCACATCTGGGGGGGTGATGTGGGCCTGCTCTGCCTGGCTGGGGGCCATGATGAAGTGGTCTAAATCATCTGCAAATTCCTGAGCTAGTCTCTTTGTCTGGGCACCGTCAGAGGACAACGTGGACAGTGGGCTCTCCCATCCTGATGCCGGCAGAGTTAGGATTCATACTCCTGGTGTTGGCCTCCCTGGACATGTGCAGTGGCTGAGGGCTGGGGGCTGTGCTGGATGGGGTCTTGTGCTTGTGGTCAGCCTGGGGGAAGGGAATTTACTGTATTGCCCAGCTCAATAACCAGCCATAAGGATGGAAAGCCAGGCTCAGGGAAAAAGGGATAATCAAGAAAGCACTAGAGTCCATTTATGGAACAGCTGTTTGATGGTCTCTGTAAGTCACCACTGCTGGGGGCTACTATATTTTTTTAAACATGCTGGCATGTTGCTCTTACTATTACTTATATACAGGCACATGTGTTTAAAATTCATAGCAATGCTATGAGGTCAATAATTTTATTATCTTCATATTTTAGACTAGGAAACTGAGACAAAGGAGAATTTAAAATGACTTGCATATGGCTAGTGGCAACCAGAGTAAGAGGCAACAGATTTAAGCTGCAGTAGTTGGTTTTTGGAATATTATTGCTTTTATCATTNCTGGGACTGTCAGCTAAACAGACTTCTTCACTTGAATGCTGTCTCTGCATCTCTTGGGAAGAAACCCAAACGAAAACAGTCCCCAAGAAGTCTGGCTGCTTCCTCCAGGCACGAAGGCCTCCCCAGACCAGCCATGCGTGGAAGACACTCCCAAGAAGTAAACAAAAGCGAAGGACCTGCAGGCTCACGGTGACTTTCGCAACCAGGGCCGCCCCCCACAAGGCTCAGGGAACATCCTCCCTGGACATGGCCCAGCACCAGATCCTTGGGCTTGGAGGGTCTGGGTCTTAGCAGGGTAAGACCCTGCTCCCACTGTCACCCAGAGCTGAAGGCAGGGATTCGTGAGAAGGAACTTTGGCTGGTGGTTGGAGAGGGTCCCAATGGGGGAAACCCTGCGTGAGAGGCAGCAGTTTGTCTCACATCTGGGGGGGTGATGTGGGCCTGCTCTGCCTGGCTGGGGGCCATGATGAAGTGGTCTAAATCATCTGCAAATTCCTGAGCTAGTCTCTTTGTCTGGGCACCGTCAGAGGACAACGTGGACAGTGGGCTCTCCCATCCTGATGCCGGCAGAGTTAGGATTCATACTCCTGGTGTTGGCCTCCCTGGACATGTGCAGTGGCTGAGGGCTGGGGGCTGTGCTGGATGGGGTCTTGTGCTTGTGGTCAGCCTGGGGGAAGGGAATTTACTGTATTGCCCAGCTCAATAACCAGCCATAAGGATGGAAAGCCAGGCTCAGGGAAAAAGGGATAATCAAGAAAGCACTAGAGTCCATTTATGGAACAGCTGTTTGATGGTCTCTGTAAGTCACCACTGCTGGGGGCTACTATATTTTTTTAAACATGCTGGCATGTTGCTCTTACTATTACTTATATACAGGCACATGTGTTTAAAATTCATAGCAATGCTATGAGGTCAATAATTTTATTATCTTCATATTTTAGACTAGGAAACTGAGACAAAGGAGAATTTAAAATGACTTGCATATGGCTAGTGGCAACCAGAGTAAGAGGCAACAGATTTAAGCTGCAGTAGTTGGTTTTTGGAATATTATTGCTTTTATCATTAAAAAAGAAAAAGGTCAAAAGATGGGGGTCCTGTCTATTAGCTCCTTGGAATTCTTCAGAATTCATTTTTATCCACTTTTTGAGCTTCTTTTTCTGAGATCTCATGATCCAAAAAGGCTGCTGATGCTCCATTCATTGCATCCACATTCCAAGGAGAAAATTGGTGGTGATGGGAGGAGAAAGACAAAAGATGTCTCTCTCAACTGAGACACCATTTTAAGCTGTTTTCTTGGAAGTTCCTACACAATAACTTTTCCTTACCTCTCAATAACAATAATAAATAGGAAAATAATAAATAGAAATCCTTACACCAGCTTTCCTCTTTCTGGGAACAGGTAGTAAGAACCATGCAAGTTATAATAAAATCTACCATATCCTGGTTAACACTTGAATTCCTACATTTTAAAATGCGTTAGGTAACTCATTACCACCACAGCCTTATGGAGTACATTACGGTTTGTTGGTGGCCTTAGTTAAATCGTTAGAGTGAGCTGCTAGAGACCTTCTTGTTTCTGTATTTAGATTAAATCAGCATTACTGACTTTCTGTGGCAAGGCTTGCTTTCAAGTTCTTATTGGTGTAATTAAGTGAGGTACTTTGCAAAGAAGACGCCCCCTGTTTACTCTTACACCCCGGGAGACCCAGCAATTACCGCCTCCAGCCCTGGGAAGGTGTGAGAGCAGACACAGGCCCTGCTCTCAGCTGGTCTGACAGGCATGCTGTTTCAGGAAACCCAGATTTAAGCACCGGATCGGATCGTTTCAAGTAGATGTCTGGGGTTTGTTTGTTTGTTTTTTCCCCACTGGGACAACTTCATCTGCGTCTTCGAGGTCTTCAGGAGTTGGGGATGGGTAGGGTCGGGGCTATTTGGCATCAGTTTCAGGGCAGGCTTCTTTCTGGCTGTTTGGTCTTGTCCCCCGAGTCTGGGAGAGGGCCAGCTTTGCCAGCCATGCATGTGTAACAAGTGTAAGTGACGCAGCCTCTAATGAGCCATGTCATCCTGGGCAAGGTGGCTTGCCCTTTCTGGACCTCAGTTTCTTCACCTGTAGAGTGGGTGTAATCCATTAGTGAGCAAGAGGTGTTTCTCCCACCAGTGGATTTTGATTAGCCACGAGGCTGTTCAAAAACAAAGGGAAAAAAAACACAAAGGGCAGAAGAGAGAAGCCCAAAATCACTGCAGAGCAAACAGTTGCCCCTCCCCTGGAAGGATTCCTCCCTACCTGTCTGCTTCTTCCTTCCCATTTTGACCCGCCTCCCCGCCCCAGGCCATTCCTTCCACGAGGGGTGATCAAGAGTCAATCGATAGTTTTCGACAAAAAGGTTTAAAAAAAAATTGAAAAAAAACTGAAAGCATTAGTTGCTCAGTCATGTCCAACTCTTTGTGACCCCATGGACTGTAGCCCACCAGGCTCTTCTGTCCATGGGATTTTCCCAGCAAGAATACTGGAGTGGGTTGCCACGTCCTTCTCCAGGGGATCTTCCCGGCCCAGGGATCGAACCCAGGTCTTCTGCATTGCATGCAGAGCCTCTAACATCTGAGCCACCAGCTATGCTGGGTCTTGGTTGTTGCACTCAGGCTTTCTCTACTTGTGGTGAGAGAGGGGCCTACTCTCTGGTTACTGTGCACGGGTTTCTCACCGAGGTGGCTTCTCGTTGCGGATCACAGGCTCTAGGGTGTAGGGGCTCAGTAGTTGTGGCGGGTGGGCTTAGTTGCCCTGCAGCATGTGGAATCTTCCTGGACCAGGGATCGAACCCATTTCCTCTGCATTATCAGGTGGATTCCTAATCACTGGACCACCAAGGAGGTCCACAAAAAAGTTTTGAACAGCAAGACACACTGCTGGAGACACCTGTGTTCTTCAATGTGTTTGACAGTATCCTGTATCACCTTGCAGAAAATATCCTTTGGGGTTAAAAAAAAGAGAGTCTGTTGAGAAAGATGTCCCCCTCCTAGGCACTTCTGGGCGTACTCAGATGAGGCCAGTCGACAGAGGGGCGGAGTGACATCCCCACCATGCCCCTGCTTCGGGCAGAGGCTCAGATACTGATGAAAAGCCTTTAAAGCCGAGCGTCCTGGTGTCACAGGAGTCTCAGAAAAGGTATTGAAGAGGCTTGTCAGTGCCTCTCCATCAGCTCCCCCTGGGCTTTTTAAATTTGATTTCCTTGGCTGCGAATTCAGTCCTTGGCTTAACCACAGCCTCATGAAATATTAACAATTTCCCCTCTGGAAATCGTGTGTGTGTGTCTGTGTGTGTGTGTACATGTGAAACCGTAACTTCCTTCTAGAAAACGCTGAGAATGCCGGGGCCGCATGCTCTGGGGACGCTATTGCTGTGCGCCCAGACTCTTACCTTGTGGGATCGTCCCGATAGCCCATCAGGCTGGGGTTCTTTTACTCCCATTCCAGAGGTGAGGACACCGAGGTCAGACAGGAGCCCTGAGGCTCACGGGTGGTCGGGGTAGAGTCAGATCTGGCTCTAGGGCCCCTTAGTCACAGGGTAGGCATCCCCCACCCTGCCCCAGAAGGATGAGTCCAGCTCCAATTCTGGAACTTTCCACAGCAGTTCTTCCCAGTCAGGGAGTGTCTGCACGTTAATGAGGATGGACCCACGCTCCCCACGGTTCCCTGGCCGCCCCTAGAGCCCACCACCACCCATCAGGAAGCTTGTGCTTCCTGGCAATGTGCCAACCTCCTCCATCTCCCCACCCTGTTTCTTTCTGGCACCTGGAGATTCAGGGCCACCTCCTGACTCTGCTTCTGTTGTGGACATGGGGACCAGGCCGGCTCTGGGGGCCCAGTGTCACCAGTCCTACTGGCACTGGGGGCATCTTCCTTCAGCACCTCTGGACCTGGATGTACCAGAACCCTGTTCGCCATCAGATCCCCATGCTGGGAGGAGCTGCCAAGGCCAAGGGCATCATCCTGTCCAGGGTGGGAGGAGTCACTTGTGGTGCCCCAAAATGGGGTTCAGGATCCTTTCTGTGGGTGACACCCTCAAAAGCCTCTCTTGAGTTTCACTGTTTTGAACTTTGGATAGATTTCTTTTCCTTTTTTAAAAAAAAATTATTTATTTTTTACATATTTATTGAATTAACTAATTAATTTGGCTGCACTGGGTCTTAGTTGTGCCTTGCGGGGTGTTTTGACACGGTGCACAGGCCCCACAGCCATGGCACACGGGCCCCGAGGTATGGCTTACGGGCTCCACAGCCATGGTGCACGGGCCCTGAGCCGTGGTGCACGGGCCCCGCAGCCGTGGCACTCTGGCTTAGTTGTTCCACAGCACTTGCATGTCTTAGATCCCCAACCAGGGATTGAACCCTTGCTTCACAAGGCAGATTCTTNCTCTGAGATCTGAGGGTCCAGGAGGAGCTGTGGAAGAGGAGGCCAGAGGGGGTGAGAATGAGGGACCCTTCTACAGGGAGGTGCAGCTATGGGTGTGAAGGGAGGGGGGAGGGTGTGGGGGGAAGGGTGTTCTCTCCTCCCATCTTAGTGAAAACTAAATAGATCTTTAAAAAGAACACGTGCTTATGATTTATTCATTCGGCTGCACCAGGTCTTGAGTTGCAGCATGCAGGAACTTTGTGACGCCAGGTGGCTCTCTCTTTCCGGTGCACGGACTCTCTCTAGCTGTGGCACAAAGTCTCAGTTGTTGTAGCACGCAGGTTTAGTTGCTCTGTGGCAATGGGACCTTATTTCCTCTACCAGGGGTCGAACCTGCAACCCCTGCTTTGCGAAACCGATTCTTAACCACTTGACCACCAGGGGAAGTCCCTAAACAGATCTTTCAGTCTTCATGACTCACTCTAACCCCATGTCTGAGCCTCTGTCAATGGCCAGGGTCTCCCAGGGCAGTTTCCAAGAGCCATGGGGTGGGAGGGCTCACCTCATGCTGATGTTGGAGGGAGACCCACCGGCCCTTGCTGTCGATGTCCACGTAGGTCTCCCCCAAGACAGCCCCCCTCCTTTGGGACCTGCAGCTGTGGTGGCTGTTTCCACTCCAGGCCAGTTCTGTGATGCTGCCAATTGCCCTGCCTGTCCCCGTCAACTCACAGTATCCCCTCTCTGGGTCTTTATTGCTTTATTGCAAGGCACACACTCTCATTTGCATAATTTAGGAAGGAGGCTCAACTTATATAGCAGACACCCAAAGCTTAAAAATTTATTTTTCTCTCATGTTAGACACAAGCAACCCAACTTGAACTTCACCACTAACTGGGTACAGGGTGTCTGCCCTGGGGGGATCAGGGGGTGAGGGGGGTCAGGTCATCAGAGGACCGGGATGTTGGAAGGTTCATCAGTGAGTGCTAGAGACCGGGTGAAAGGAGGACAGTGGCACCAGGATCAAAAAGCCTTCAGTCAGTGGAGGAAAGCCCGTGGAACCCATCCCTGATGGCAATCTCCAGTAGCACGAGATGGCCTGGAGACGGTCCAGATGGAAAACCGTCCTGAGAGCAGGAGCAGGCGGACATGTGTCTTTGTGAGTAGTTACTGAAGGGCTGAGCCGGGGGTCCCCACTGTGGGGCTGGGGGTCCCCCAGGGAAACCGTGTGATCAGGAGACCCATAGTTTCATCATTCATGCCCCCACCTTCTCGATTAAGTCCAGGCGTTGCCCTTCCATCTCACACTGGCCCATTGTCAGACAAAGCCCAAAGCTGCCTTTGGGGTCAGCTAAAGCTGGATCAGAATACTTCCCCAGCCACACCAATCTCTTAAGCCCGGTTGCAAACACTAACTGGGGGAGAAGCAAGGCTTGGCTTCCAGATTTCTACAACTTTAGCTCCTTTGGCCTCTGCTGTTGACGACTAGGGGGCCGCGGTTACTGGAAGAGACGTCCGCTGTGTAAACAGGGCGGCCGCCTCCTCACACGGCGGCTCGTGCTTTTGTATCTTCCAGTTTCTGGTCTCTTCTCGGGGACTTTCCAAATGCCTCCCCTTTTCCCAAATTTAACGTGGAAAAAAAAAAAAAGAATTTGAAGTAATGTGGATTTAGAACCGAAAGCATCTCCATAAGGATTCTCAGTTATTTGAAAAATTCTGTTCTGTGATAGCATTGATGAAGACCAAAAGGAAAGTGGGTGCAATAAGAGGCTGAAAAAAACAATGAAAACTCATAAAAATAATTGCTATTTTTGTGTGAGCCTTGCCCCTTGGCCAGGCACCATGCTCATTAATTCACTCACATGACCTAGACGCTGGCATTGTGTCCCGATTACAGGTAGGGACATGGAAGGTCTTCTTTGTTTTTGCTTGTCCTCATTGATTGACTGACAGATTGAGCTAATACTCAACTTCTATACAGAACTCACAGCTTTTGCATAAAAAGTTGGGCAGAAAGAGCTATGTTGTCCCTTGATGGTCTGTCTCTATAAAGTGAAAGTAAAGTGAAAGTGAAGTCGCTCAGCCGTGTCCGACTCTTTGCGGCCCGTGGACCGTAGCCCACCAAGCTCTTCCGTCGTCTCTATAACTTACCATTAAATGCCAGGTCACCCTGGCAGTGGCCTTGACTTTCAGCTCCTTGTATCTGTCCTGTGTCCTCCTGGCCCCCACAGACTGGAGCTCAGACCAGGAGATTGAGGCTTTAGTGTGAGCTGACGGATTCTCCTTGGGCCACCCACAAAGCCCTAGACCGGGGGGGATTAAAATGCCTCTCTCCTGAGCATCACTTTGGGAGAGGACTGATGGTGGAGCAGGGACGTGGAGGGTCAGGTGAGGAAACCTGGGGTCAGAGGACTCCCAGGACCCCCACAGGAAGTGGTCAGAGCCCACACTTNTTTGGGAGAGGACTGATGGTGGAGCAGGGACGTGGAGGGTCAGGTGAGGAAACCTGGGGTCAGAGGACTCCCAGGACCCCCACAGGAAGTGGTCAGAGCCCACACTTTGAGTCAACCTCCAGCTGAGAACAGGGGTGGAGGGTGCACCCCAGAAGAGCAACGTCAAACCATGCCTGATGACCCTGCAAGGCTGGGGGCACCAGGAGGCTAGCGTGACTTCAGCCGCAAGTCCCAACTGGAGCTGAGACTGTGACACTGAAAGAGAAATGTCCCTCCAGCCCGGATCCTGGAGGCAGCTTGGGGACGAACAAGACAAAAAGCAGGGGTTGTGGAGGTGGGGACTTTGGTTCAAATTCTCCCTCTGGGGAGACATCTGATTCCTGCCAAGATGGAGAGTGACATCCTCCTGGGCCTCCCTCCTACAGCTTAAAACCCTGAACATCACACCAAGTGAAGAACAGGCTCATTGGAAAGGACCCTGATGCCGGGAAAGATTGGTGGCAACAGGAGAAGGAGGTGGCAGAGGATGAGATGGCTGGATGGCATCACTGACTCAGCAGGCATGAATCTGAGCAAACTCTGGGAGATGGTGAAGGACAAGGAAGCCTGGTATGCTGCAGTCCCTGGGGTTGCAAAGAGTAGGACACGACTGAGCCACTCAACAGCAAAATACATGAAGACCCAGAAAGGGGGAGAGTTGAAGCAAAAATCATGGCACCATCTGAGGCGGTGCCCTGTGTACATAGAGGAAATACCTAAGACAGTTATATTTTACTTTATTATTATTGTTTAAATATGTATTTGTTTATACAGGCTTTTCCAGGTCTTAGTTGCAGCATGCTGATCCAAGGTCTTTGTTTCAGCATGCAGGATCTTTAGTTGTAGCCAGCGAACTCTTACTAGTGGCTTGTGGGATATAGCTCCCTGACCCAAGCCTTCTGCGCTGGGAGTATGGAGTCTTAGCCACTGGACCACCAGGGAAGTCCAAGACCATTGCATTTTAAAAGTTGGGAGGGTGCAAGGACTTAAATAGAAGTAAGTATTCCATACTCCATGCAAAGTGGTAAAACTCTGTTATCAGTGGACTCTGATGAGTTTTATCCATAGGTTGTCATTTTTAGGACAGACCCAAGGAAGCTGTAATAGCCATATACCCCAAAACATTATAGGTAAGTCAAAAAGGAATCAGAAAAATGTATGAGATTTAGGCAAGAAAAGAGAAACAGAGGAATGAGAAATTGACTCAACAAAGGAAAATAATAAAATGTCACTTAAGCTGTAGTGGACTCATAATTACTTTAAATATAGACAGTCTAAATACAATTAAAACAGAGATGGGTAGAGGAGGTTAAAAAAAATGCCACAGAACTATACACTGTATAAGAAACTCACTCCAAATATATCGATGTAGGTAGGTTGGAAATGAAAAGATGGAAAAGATATATTATGCAAATATTAATTTACAAAGAAGGAGCAGCTGTAGTAACACTAATACCAGGTAAGGTAGACTTTAGAACAAGGAAAACTACCAAAGAGAAGAAGGGCTCTTTGTAATGTTGAGAGGATCCATTTACCAAGTCTCACCTCCGTCGTCTGCCATCTCTGCTGACAAGCAGTGTAATCTCTGGGACCTTGGTCTCTGTCACTAACACGGAGACAACGAATTCTTTGTAAAATACTAGGAAGGCCAGGTACTTAGTACAGGTTAGCACAGGGTAAAAGCTCAACAGGGGCTTCCCCAGCGGCGCTAGTGGCAAGGAACCCACCTGCCAACACAGGAGACGTAAGAGACACAGGTCCGATCCCTGGGTCGGGAAGATCCCCTGGAGGAGGAAATGACCATCCACGCCAGTATGCTTGCCTGGAGAATCCCCTGGACAGAAGAGCCCCGAGGGCTACAGTCCATCGTGTCCCAAAGAGTCGGACACAACTTAGCAACTAAACAGCAACAACAAAAGGCTCCATAGTAACAGCGCACCATCATCTCTAAAACGGTGTGCCTCCTCATCACCACCGACGGCACATGGATCAGCCAGCAAAGAAGGAGCCATAGCAGTCATCGTATCTGTGAGCGGGAGAAAACACACGTAATGTAAACTTGGCCGCTGTGGCCTCTCCTAGGTTCCAGTTCAGTGGTATTAAGCACATCCACACTGCTGTGGAGCCTCCACCACCATCCGCCTCCAGACCTTTCTCGTCTTTCCCAAACTGAACTCAGGAGCACCTGAAGACCCTGGTTACTCTAGCAGAGAGAACTAAAGATCCAGGGAATCTTTAAACCAGGTTTTGGAGGGATGAGCAGACTCGGCCAAATGCAGAAGGACGCAGCCAGCACCTATAGGACTGCGGGGGCAATGGGAGGAGGTGGGGCTGGTGCGAATTTTGGGAGCTTGGAAGAGGGGTCCTGTGGAGCTGGGACCCAGACCCCCGAGGAAGAAAGCTGAGCCCTGGGGGTGCGGTGAGGCCGGTTCTGCTGCTGTGACACCGGCAGGTCAGGAGGCGGGGGCTTCACCCCTACCCCTTCCTGGGCTTGGCAAAAGGCTCCCTCTAGCACCCCCGTGTGCGGAAGCCACAGGGAGAAGCTGGCAGAGGCGTGGAGGGCAGAGTCCAGCTCCGCCTCACTATGCAAGGACCAAGGGACACGTCTGAGTGTCCAGGGGTGGCCGTAGCAAAGCGGCAGCTGAGAGTGGTACTCAGCTATACTGTTGAATACAGCACTCTACTGTACTCTACAGTACTCTACTGATACAGAGTACTGAAGTCAACAGAGCACAGAGAGGTACTCTGTTCCCTCCCAGAGGCCTGAAGGCCATAGTCAAGGTGTCAGCAGGGCCATTGTGTTCCATATAGAGGCTCTTGGCAGGGTCCCTCCTGCCTCTTCCAGCTCCTGGGGGCCCCAGGCGTGCTTTGTCTTATAGACACATCCTTGCAGCCTCTACCTGCATCCTCACGTGGCCTTCTTCCTTCTCTGTGTGTCTGAGTCCAGATTTCTGTCTTCTTATAAGGATGGACTAGGGCCCACCCTGGCTCACACACACCTCACACACATTCCAACCAGAGCAGTTGGGTGGATTAGAGCTGAGAGACAGTAGCCTAGTAACCAGCATGGGCACCCTTCTGAGAATCAGGGTACATGGGCTCACTTCTGCCCACACAGATCCCAGGGACCTTTCAGAGCCTCAGTTTTCCCATCTGTAAAATGGGAGTGATTAGCAAACAGGTGGAGACCAACCAGGGGTGAGGCTGGGTGTGGGATATGAAACAAGATGCCAGCTGCTGTGGAGGGGCTCAGGGCAAGCGAGGGTGGCCCAGAACCAGAAGGCAAAGGCAGGGCAGGACAGGCCCCACGCCAGCCTTTGGTGTGCGCAAGCTGGGCTGACGTCCTGGGGGACAAGAGCTGCCCGGCTGGAGTATGGCTGGGGTTTATGGATTTATAGGATCACACTGCCTTTCCCGAAGCATTTGGATGGGATTGAGGGATCCCAGACGGGGCACAGAGCTCACGAACCTGATGCAAAGTGGTTTTCAAAGGGCCGGCTCCCATCTCCGTCTGACCCCAAGGAATGTAAACTGCCTCCTCCACCAGACCTATGGTTTATTTGTACAGTTTGGGTCATTTCTGTAAATGTTTGGCCCCTTTGGAAATCCAATCCAAAGGGAAAGCAAGTGAGGGGGTTTTTTCTGTGCAGCGGCGTCTGGGTCGATGGTGGTGACATTTACCTGTTGCAGTGTATTAAATGCATCGTTGATAAGCACGCTAAAGAAAGGACCCACTTTGTTTGGTTCTGTCTTTAAAAAAAAAAAAAATCTCAACACCAGGGAGAAAGGAAAATGTGTGGATTGGTGAGGAATGAGGAGGTGTGGGACTAAACATTCATGGTGGGAGCCCCATAGTCTGTGGATGGATGGAAAGCCTCAGGGATGGGCTATGGGGGGTTCAGAATAGGGGTCCCCAGGCAGGTGGACCCCCTGAAGGGAGACACAGCCCTCCTGTGTGTCAGAACACAAGGAATCCTGTTCGAGCCATTGAACGTGCTGCAGTGCCGCAAACGTGCTTATTAAGGAAAGGATCCTCGACTTTTGCTTATTAAGGAAAGGATCCTTGACTTTCACATAAAATGACTAATCACTGCCAGCCTCTTTAAATGATGTATATCAACATTCATGAAGTTGGACTTGCTACCGTTAACATGTCAGCGTGAGAGAGCGTGTGAGCAGCTGTCAGTTATAGTATGAGTCTTGTAGGTTCTTAGGTGCATAAGAGATTCCTAATTTTTTAAATTATTATATTGTTGTTACAATTTTCTGGGATTGAAGACACACTGCAAACAGCAGAAAGCTGAGAAGAGACAGGCGAATAATCAACAGTCCCTTGCTTGACNGTGGATTAGAGCTGAGAGACAGTAGCCTAGTAACCAGCATGGGCACCCTTCTGAGAATCAGGGTACATGGGCTCACTTCTGCCCACACAGATCCCAGGGACCTTTCAGAGCCTCAGTTTTCCCATCTGTAAAATGGGAGTGATTAGCAAACAGGTGGAGACCAACCAGGGGTGAGGCTGGGTGTGGGATATGAAACAAGATGCCAGCTGCTGTGGAGGGGCTCAGGGCAAGCAAGGGTGGCCCAGAACCAGAAGGCAAAGGCAGGGCAGGACAGGCCCCACGCCAGCCTTTGGTGTGCGCAAGCTGGGCTGACGTCCTGGGGGACAAGAGCTGCCCGGCTGGAGTATGGCTGGGGTTTATGGATTTATAGGATCACACTGCCTTTCCCGAAGCATTTGGATGGGATTGAGGGATCCCAGACGGGGCACAGAGCTCACGAACCTGATGCAAAGTGGTTTTCAAAGGGCCGGCTCCCATCTCCGTCTGACCCCAAGGAATGTAAACTGCCTCCTCCACCAGACCTATGGTTTATTTGTACAGTTTGGGTCATTTCTGTAAATGTTTGGCCCCTTTGGAAATCCAATCCAAAGGGAAAGCAAGTGAGGGGGTTTTTTCCGTGCAGCGGCGTCTGGGTCGATGGTGGTGACATTTACCTGTTGCAGTGTATTAAATGCATCGTTGATAAGCACGCTAAAGAAAGGACCCACTTTGTTTGGTTCTGTCTTTAAAAAAAAAAAAAATCTCAACACCAGGGAGAAAGGAAAATGTGTGGATTGGTGAGGAATGAGGAGGTGTGGGACTAAACATTCATGGTGGGAGCCCCATAGTCTGTGGATGGATGGAAAGCCTCAGGGATGGGCTATGGGGGGTTCAGAATAGGGGTCCCCAGGCAGGTGGACCCCCTGAAGGGAGACACAGCCCTCCTGTGTGTCAGAACACAAGGAATCCTGTTCGAGCCATTGAACGTGCTGCAGTGCCGCAAACGTGCTTATTAAGGAAAGGATCCTCGACTTTTGCTTATTAAGGAAAGGATCCTTGACTTTCACATAAAATGACTAATCACTGCCAGCCTCTTTAAATGATGTATATCAACATTCATGAAGTTGGACTTGCTACCGTTAACATGTCAGCGTGAGAGAGCGTGTGAGCAGCTGTCAGTTATAGTATGAGTCTTGTAGGTTCTTAGGTGCATAAGAGATTCCTAATTTTTTAAATTATTATATTGTTGTTACAATTTTCTGGGATTGAAGACACACTGCAAACAGCAGAAAGCTGAGAACAGAGACAGGCGAATAATCAACAGTCCCTTGCTTGACAATCAGGGCGATTTTCCAGATCTCTATCCTGGGCTCTGGCCACTCGTGCGGCTCCTGGCCAGTCCAGCGAGCCCTGTCCATACTGCCTTTTCTGCGCCCGCCAGATGGGACACAAGGCAGGCACTGCTGAGGACCCTGAGCGGGAGAGCTGGCAGCTCAGAGCAGGGTGCCTGGCCTGTGTTAGGGGCCACACTGCAGTCTTCACAGGGGCCACTGAGAACTTTGTTAAAATACAGACTCCAGGGGCCTCCCTGGAGATTCTGATCCACGGAGGCTGGGTCAGGGCCCTGGGATCTGCATACCTACCACGGCCCCCAGGGGCTGCCCTGGGCTGTGAAGACGGAGGACCCAGCTCCGCCGTGGTCTGCATGGTGCCTGGCACACACGTCTACAGACACAGCAAATGCCTGCAATGTGTCCCCAGACTCCTGAGAAGTGAGGGATGTCTGTGTCTCAGCTGGGGTCCCAATAGGAAATGGATGGATGGACCCCTCGAGTTAGAAGAGTTCGAGGAGGATCAGTTTAATAAGGGATTTTTATATGAGCGAGGCTAAGGTTTTCAGAATGGACAGGTAGCCTGGAGGGGCCACAGAAGGCACGTCATGAATCTTCCTAAATTCGTCCCATGTCCACAACGCGTCTCTGCCCACCCGTCCGCCACCACCACGCTGTCTGCCTCACACCTGCGCTGTCTCTTGCCTGGTTTAGAATCACGGCTTCCAAACTGGTCCCCTTCCCCCAGCCTTGCTCCCTTCCAACCCACCTTCCAGAAGTTTCTAACATGCATATCTGATCGTGCCACCTGCCTGATAGATTCCTTCCAAGGCCCCACTGCCTGGCACAGGACAGGGTTCCATCTCCAGCCCGGCCCCCGGGGCTCCCACCAGCTTCCCTGCCTGCTCGTGCAGACACCATGCTGGGGAACCAGCAATTCCCAAGAGGTTCCTGTCTCCTTTGTGTGCCTGCTTTCTCTGGCTGGAATCCTTCCCTACTAGTCGCAGAAGGTCCCTCCATCTTCAAGAGTCTGCCCCCCGTGGCACCTCCTCCAGGAAGCCTCCCTGACCTGCATCAGGCCTCCTTTCTCTTTACCCATGGCCTGGGCCTGGAGCCCTGGTAGCTGCTTGTAGGGGGCAATGCCAGGCTCGACTCTGCTCACTAAGTTTCTTTCAGTAACTAGCAGTATCCTTCTGGCCACCTCCCCCTCCATCCCCAAGCCCTGGGTTTGGATCTTGTCCCCATTTGGAGCACAGGCGAGCCTCTATTCCACTACAGCCAGGTCCAGCCTGATCTGGGGCACTCACATTTCAGCGGGGTCTGCGGTCACATCCGAGCTGTTCAATTTCACCTCAATCAGCAGCACTCGGGGTGCAGAGCCCAGCCCTGTGGGTTTGGTGACCATCAGCACCAATTACATGAAATGCCAGTCGCCAGGGCAATTCCACCTTCGCACAGGCTGAAAGAAGAAAAACTGTTCCTCAAGGTAATTGAAACCAAATGGAGACCATAGGGCTCCTTCTGGGGAACTGACCCTCCCAGCCCCGCTTCCTCCTACAGTGTCCAAGCCAATCCCACCCACCACACATCCTGATTTTTTGTTCAGTTCTCCTTTGCTGGAGTCCAGGTTCAGTTGCTTTGAGCAGTTGAATCGGCCGTCCAGGTGGCACTGGTAAACTCTAGGATTATAAAAATAATATACACAGAGGAAAAAGAGAGTGGTGTGGCAGAATCCGAGAGCTATTGGGTTACTTCTGAGACCCACTGACGTCTAGAACCCGTCCAACCTTCCTTTGCATCCATTGTGCTGAAATTGATGATGAATCATCTGCCAGCAGTTCCTCTGGCCCAACTCTGAGCCTGGCCCGTTCTCTGGTGTATCTGTGATTTTTCTATGGAGCAAAGGCTTGGTTAATAAGAAACCAAAATTAGAAGTTAAAGGTATTCAGTCTTGAAATCAATTCATGACGATTGATGGTTTTATCTTTTATTTTTTCAAAGGTGTCTTTTAAAAAAGTTTATTTAGTGTTAAACAAGGGTTAAACAGTGTTAAACAGCTTTCAGTTCAGTTCAGTTCAGTTGCTCAGTCGTGAGGTATAAATTCAGATACCATATCATCTACCCTTTTAAAGTATACAATTCAGTGGGTTTTGGTATGTTACATACTTTTTCTTTAAATTGTGGAAGAGGGGCTTCCCTGGTGGCTCAGATAGTAAGGAATATGCCTGGGTTAGGAAGATCCCCTGGAGAAGGGAATGGCAACCCACTCCAATACTCTTGCCTGGAGAATTCCATGGAACAGAGGAGCCTGGTGGGCTACAGTCTGTGGGGTTGCAGAGTTAGACACAACTGAGCAACTAACACTTCACATACAATATAAAATTTTGGATTTTCACCCCTTCTAATGAAATACATTCATTAGAATGTGCAACCATCCACATTAGTTCCAAAACTTTTACCTCACCCACCAAACTGTCATTTTTATCAGAGTCTTTGTTAGCCTTTCCAGAGGTAGTCAGATTATCAAGATGAAAAGTGAAAAAATGTCAGGTTTCCCAAAGCCAAAGTGCAAGCAGCTATTAGAGAGTTCTAGAAGCTGCTGGTCCTTGAACCTGGGCTCCATGGAGAAGGGGGATTTGACTCAGTGTCTGCAGCATCAAGACTGGTGTTGGACACACGTCAGCATGTAGTCAACGCTGCTGAGGCTTGCTCTAGGAAATGTCTTGAAGTCAGGGTGCTGTGTGGGAACCTCCGTAAAGGTGTGAACTTGGCAGCCCAGGAGGCAGGGGTCTCTGTGGTGCCCTGAGGGAGGTGATGGGGTCTGGGATCTGCCATGTCCTGGTACCACTCGGGGTCCCAAGCCGGGCACCACCCACCCGTGTTTGCCAGCCTGAAGCGGCTTGCATCTGTCATAACACTAGATATTTTTCCAGGACTGTTTTTTCTCTTTTTAAGCTTTGAAAGAATTTTACAATGAGAAAATGCTTATACCATATTCATAAAAATGCAAAACTGTATTGTTTGGGAAGGAGAATGTTCTAGTTTTGTGTTAAGGGAAACATAGATATGATAGAATTCTCTGGATTTCTGGAAGAAATTAACCACGATGCAAGATGCTACATGGGCGGTTTGTGAGTCTCTAATTCTGTTCTGCTGTAATCCATCACCCTAACCCATGGCAGAGTTTGGCTGCCAGGCAAGCCCCTCAGCCTGGCCTCTACCAGGCAGTGGGGCGAACCCAGAAGATTCAGGTGCCCCCCTGAGCCACAAGCCCTCACCCCACACCAGTCCACCTCTGCCTGCCCTGCTGGCCCATTTCCTACTTCTCCCTGAGCTCCAGCCACTCAGGCTCCTGTCTGCCCCCCAGTTACCAGCCAGCCCCTCTTTCTGGGATGGTCTCCCCCGTCTCCGCCAGTTAGGCTGTAAGCTTGTCCCATTGGCCCCAGTGTTTGGGACACTCCTTGGCACATAGCAAGTGCTCAACTAATACTGCCCGATGGGCAAGTGATGGGCAGAGCCATCAGGAGTCCCACCCTCCTGGCTGTGCTGACTGCTTCCCGTTCTGCCCCTCGGGACCTCCACGCCCCCTGCTTCATGCAGGACATGACACGCTGTCCACACTGAAGGGCTCACACTAAGGCGGCCCTGTGGCCGGATGCCTGGGGCATTTGTACTTAAACAAATAAACACCTTGTTGATCTCCTCCGTGGGCTTCCAGTCTTCCAGGAGCCACCAGAGGAGCAATCTGTTTTGTGGCCGGGCTGCAGATCTCTCAGCAGAGGGTGCCTCTGAACCCTCTCAAGCAGCCAGCCCCATTCAGGAAGGGGGCCATCCATAAATCTGGGGTTTGCCGGGACAAGATGACTGTCCCTGAGCTCCTGACACTGGCTCCTCCTATACTCTCCCTGCCAGGCTGCCTGGAGCCTCGGGTGATGGAGAGACCCAGCCTCCCAGCCTGCCTGTGCTTGGAGGTGAGGAGACCCATAGCTGGCAGGGCTGGTGCCAGAGGCTTGACAGAAAGCCGCCCGCCAGACTATGGAATCAGGGCGTCTATAAAAAGAAGTCAGAGGGTGATTAGCCCCGCCCTTTGGTTATTCGGCACTGAGCATCCAGGGCACACACCAGAGCGGACCCCTGTGGGGCAATGACACGTTTATGGTCTCATCAAGAAGGATGAGAGTCCCAAGCCCCATGAAACGCCAGGCATTGCCCGCTGGCCCGGCTTGCAGGGCAGAGGCGTCAGGAGCCGGCTGGGTCCCCGGCGCCATCCGTCTTGCCAGGCGCCCCGAGAGATTAGACAGATGCTGGTGCCCGCCTCCCAGGAACGTGGAACTTCTCTGGGACCAAGGAAGATGGGCAAATCCCACATGTGAAGGCATAGTGTTTGAAAAGGGGTGGGCTGGGNGGGGCACTCACATTTCAGCGGGGTCTGCGGTCACATCCGAGCTGTTCAATTTCACCTCAATCAGCAGCACTCGGGGTGCAGAGCCCAGCCCTGTGGGTTTGGTGACCATCAGCACCAATTACATGAAATGCCAGTCGCCAGGGCAATTCCACCTTCGCACAGGCTGAAAGAAGAAAAACTGTTCCTCAAGGTAATTGAAACCAAATGGAGACCATAGGGCTCCTTCTGGGGAACTGACCCTCCCAGCCCCGCTTCCTCCTACAGTGTCCAAGCCAATCCCACCCACCACACATCCTGATTTTTTGTTCAGTTCTCCTTTGCTGGAGTCCAGGTTCAGTTGCTTTGAGCAGTTGAATCGGCCGTCCAGGTGGCACTGGTAAACTCTAGGATTATAAAAATAATATACACAGAGGAAAAAGAGAGTGGTGTGGCAGAATCCGAGAGCTATTGGGTTACTTCTGAGACCCACTGACGTCTAGAACCCGTCCAACCTTCCTTTGCATCCATCGTGCTGAAATTGATGATGAATCATCTGCCAGCAGTTCCTCTGGCCCAACTCTGAGCCTGGCCCGTTCTCTGGTGTATCTGTGATTTTTCTATGGAGCAAAGGCTTGGTTAATAAGAAACCAAAATTAGAAGTTAAAGGTATTCAGTCTTGAAATCAATTCATGACGATTGATGGTTTTATCTTTTATTTTTTCAAAGGTGTCTTTTAAAAAAGTTTATTTAGTGTTAAACAAGGGTTAAACAGTGTTAAACAGCTTTCAGTTCAGTTCAGTTCAGTTGCTCAGTCGTGAGGTATAAATTCAGATACCATATCATCTACCCTTTTAAAGTATACAATTCAGTGGGTTTTGGTATGTTACATACTTTTTCTTTAAATTGTGGAAGAGGGGCTTCCCTGGTGGCTCAGATAGTAAGGAATATGCCTGGGTTAGGAAGATCCCCTGGAGAAGGGAATGGCAACCCACTCCAATACTCTTGCCTGGAGAATTCCATGGAACAGAGGAGCCTGGTGGGCTACAGTCTGTGGGGTTGCAGAGTTAGACACAACTGAGCAACTAACACTTCACATACAATATAAAATTTTGGATTTTCACCCCTTCTAATGAAATACATTCATTAGAATGTGCAACCATCCACATTAGTTCCAAAACTTTTACCTCACCCACCAAACTGTCATTTTTATCAGAGTCTTTGTTAGCCTTTCCAGAGGTAGTCAGATTATCAAGATGAAAAGTGAAAAAATGTCAGGTTTCCCAAAGCCAAAGTGCAAGCAGCTATTAGAGAGTTCTAGAAGCTGCTGGTCCTTGAACCTGGGCTCCATGGAGAAGGGGGATTTGACTCAGTGTCTGCAGCATCAAGACTGGTGTTGGACACACGTCAGCATGTAGTCAACGCTGCTGAGGCTTGCTCTAGGAAATGTCTTGAAGTCAGGGTGCTGTGTGGGAACCTCCGTAAAGGTGTGAACTTGGCAGCCCAGGAGGCAGGGGTCTCTGTGGTGCCCTGAGGGAGGTGATGGGGTCTGGGATCTGCCATGTCCTGGTACCACTCGGGGTCCCAAGCCGGGCACCACCCACCCGTGTTTGCCAGCCTGAAGTGGCTTGCATCTGTCATAACACTAGATATTTTTCCAGGACTGTTTTTTCTCTTTTTAAGCTTTGAAAGAATTTTACAATGAGAAAATGCTTATACCATATTCATAAAAATGCAAAACTGTATTGTTTGGGAAGGAGAATGTTCTAGTTTTGTGTTAAGGGAAACATAGATATGATAGAATTCTCTGGATTTCTGGAAGAAATTAACCACGATGCAAGATGCTACATGGGCGGTTTGTGAGTCTCTAATTCTGTTCTGCTGTAATCCATCACCCTAACCCATGGCAGAGTTTGGCTGCCAGGCAAGCCCCTCAGCCTGGCCTCTACCAGGCAGTGGGGCGAACCCAGAAGATTCAGGTGCCCCCCTGAGCCACAAGCCCTCACCCCACACCAGTCCACCTCTGCCTGCCCTGCTGGCCCATTTCCTACTTCTCCCTGAGCTCCAGCCACTCAGGCTCCTGTCTGCCCCCCAGTTACCAGCCAGCCCCTCTTTCTGGGATGGTCTCCCCCGTCTCCGCCAGTTAGGCTGTAAGCTTGTCCCATTGGCCCCAGTGTTTGGGACACTCCTTGGCACATAGCAAGTGCTCAACTAATACTGCCCGATGGGCAAGTGATGGGCAGAGCCATCAGGAGTCCCACCCTCCTGGCTGTGCTGACTGCTTCCCGTTCTGCCCCTCGGGACCTCCACGCCCCCTGCTTCATGCAGGACATGACACGCTGTCCACACTGAAGGGCTCACACTAAGGCGGCCCTGTGGCCGGATGCCTGGGGCATTTGTACTTAAACAAATAAACACCTTGTTGATCTCCTCCGTGGGCTTCCAGTCTTCCAGGAGCCACCAGAGGAGCAATCTGTTTTGTGGCCGGGCTGCAGATCTCTCAGCAGAGGGTGCCTCTGAACCCTCTCAAGCAGCCAGCCCCATTCAGGAAGGGGGCCATCCATAAATCTGGGGTTTGCCGGGACAAGATGACTGTCCCTGAGCTCCTGACACTGGCTCCTCCTATACTCTCCCTGCCAGGCTGCCTGGAGCCTCGGGTGATGGAGAGACCCAGCCTCCCAGCCTGCCTGTGCTTGGAGGTGAGGAGACCCATAGCTGGCAGGGCTGGTGCCAGAGGCTTGACAGAAAGCCGCCCGCCAGACTATGGAATCAGGGCGTCTATAAAAAGAAGTCAGAGGGTGATTAGCCCCGCCCTTTGGTTATTCGGCACTGAGCATCCAGGGCACACACCAGAGCGGACCCCTGTGGGGCAATGACACGTTTATGGTCTCATCAAGAAGGATGAGAGTCCCAAGCCCCATGAAACGCCAGGCATTGCCCGCTGGCCCGGCTTGCAGGGCAGAGGCGTCAGGAGCCGGCTGGGTCCCCGGCGCCATCCGTCTTGCCAGGCGCCCCGAGAGATTAGACAGATGCTGGTGCCCGCCTCCCAGGAACGTGGAACTTCTCTGGGACCAAGGAAGATGGGCAAATCCCACATGTGAAGGCATAGTGTTTGAAAAGGGGTGGGCTGGGGTTTGAATAATGAGACGTGGGCGAGGGGCTTCCCGGGGTGGAGAATGTCAGCCATGGGCCTTCCACGCACTCTTGTCACTTCACAGGCTGGAACTTGGTTTACAAATCTAGAAGCAGGAGCCTCATCCAGTAATAATAATAATAGAACCAACCCTTGGTGTTTGTGGATTTTCTCCTTTCTTTAACTCCCAGTTTCTCCCACTCAGACATGCACGGGTACCCCACAAGCAACACACCCAGATGCCTTGCACCCAGCCTGAATCCTTTCCAGATGTGCTCTGTGCTGGGCCTCGTGCTGGCAGGGGAGCCAGTGGGCCAGCCCCTCCCTTGGGGAGGCCGGTATCTGCTGGAGAGACCCTCATCGATCAGATAATCCCACAGCTAGCAGATCACACTGTGACATGTGCCAGGATGGAGCAGTTTAACTGGGAGATAGAATCTGACATGGCATTTTGCTGACGGGGCTTTTGAAGTCCAGATAAGTGAGTCTGGGCCATAGGACAGCTGAAAAGAAGGGGAGGTGGCCCCTGATTTCAGAGTTCCCTGCTGGTCCCCTCCAAGCCCTACCCCAGACATGGAGGGTGTTTGAAAGGGTGGTCAGGAGCTGAGCTGCCAACTAGATTGAAGACTCAGGGGCTTGGGGGGCTGATCTGCCTGCCCCGGGGTGCTGTGAAATGACTGGGTTCATTGTGTGATGCCAAGCCCCATGGCGGAGCATGGCGGGTCCAGACCTCGTTGGCCCGGACACTCGGTTGTACAATGAAACACTGTCCGGGGACCCGCCAGACACGTGAAGCCTCACATGTAAGCCGGTGTGCCTTCTGCCAGGAGAGGCTGAGTTCTGGGCTGGCGGAGGCAGGTCAGAGGAGAAGGCAGGTTCCAAAAACCCAGGGGTGAGGGGGCCGCTCCCAGGATGGCACCACTCGGTGCCCTGCTGTCTCCTGCACACATCCATGCACACAGCTGCTGAGCTCGCGCCAGGCTGGGCCTCGCCAGCCCCGGGCTCCTGCTGCTCAGGGGCTGCAGCTGCCTGCGATGGTTCCCTGTCTGTGCCAGATGTGGGCAAAGGTGTACACACATGTAAGTGTGTGCCCTGGCCTGTGGGAGAGTCTGGGGGCCAGGACACCTCGGGTAAGATGGGGAATGTCCATTAGCTCAATGCGCTCCCGTGCCCAGGGAACTCTCCTCCAGACATGCCAGGGAGTTCCTGGAACACCAAGAGTGATGTCAGGACCCTTCCAGGGGGAAGCTGCTTCCTGACTCAAGGAAGAAAACAGTGCACCAAGCCAACATCTTTCCGGGCAATTGGAAGGGGGCTGACAGCAGAGACAATGAATGGGTCACTGGGGCTCCAAGGAAGCCAGCGTCGCTGTGCCAGGAAGGACCGGGGAGAGAGGGGGACTGGCTTTCCTAGTCCACTGGGAAGCCCCACAGACTCGCCCCTGCAGGCCATGCGGAGAGCCTTTCCCCTTCTCCCTTTTATCTTCTGCTCACAGCATCCCCAGAGTCAGAAAACAGAAAGAGGATTGTCTCCATTTTCAGACACAGGATTGAGGGCTGGATGAAGTTGGGTGACTTGACCGGTGTCACGAGGTAGCAAAGAGCCGGTTGGGAAAAGACCCCCAGGGGTCCCCACTCCATGTGGAGCCTCCGCCCAGAGTCAGCAAGCAGGCGTGGGCTGTGTTGTCTGTGGAAGTATTAGGTTCACATCCGTGCGCCAGGCGGCTCCGAAAAGCTGAACGTCTTTTAACATCCTCAGGATTAACGTCCTTTTAATGTTTCCAGCTGCCATGTTTGCCAGTGGCTTGATTGTATTTATTCCTTCTATGTATTCCAAATATTCACATACGTGTTTGAGGTGGCAGTTTGGAAAAATGCTTTGGGATGGTGTACTAGCTACACCTCCCAGCTTTCATTCACTCCGTCCAGATTATTTGCAAGAAACCGGGCAGCGGCTCAGCCACTCGAATGGTTTTGCCCACACATCTCCCAAACTGCGCAAGACGCGGGGTCGTTCCTTTGCCTTCAGATGTCCGAGGTTCCGAAGACATGGCTGCGCGGGGAGCGCGACGGCTGTTTATTTATGGCCATCCTTTGGTTTGCTGGGGTCTCCATAAAACCTGCTTGTTGAGTCAGAAGCTTTATGGTCCGGGTTGTGTTCTGGGGATTTCAGGTTCTGCCGTGTTTGGTTTGTCATTTTGAGAAAAGCCACAAGTTTTGTTTTGTTTTGTTCCGTTTTAAACAAAGGAATTTCAGGATTTGTGGGGAAGCTGGAGAGAACACTGCATCCTGCAAAAAAAAAAAAAAAAGGAGGGGGGAAGAAAACATTTTCTGGGGGCATTTTCAAGGAAATAGAAGTTACAAAAATTTGGGACAATTTCTTATGCCTCAGTTCTGAAGTTCTTAAGTCTCTCTCTCTCTCTCTCTCTCTCTCTCTCTCTCTCTCACACACACACACACACACACACACACACACACACACTAATGAAATAGCTAAATGAAACGAAAAGGAAAGCTTTGGGAGAATAAAAAAGTTACCTCTGTAAACTTTTCAAAGGTTTCCTAGTTTTCAAAGGGAAACACAGGTGAGAAAAATGCCTCACATTTATTTGGTTAGAATGTCATCGTTTATAAAGACAGTTCTTGTTTCTTCTGTGGTGAATGTACATTTTAAAACTAACTGAAAACTGGTTGCCTTCATACCCAATTTCTCCTAAAAGATTCATAAAGAAGTCCAGGGCACTTCACCCTGGAAATAACATCGCCGCCAATTTCTCTGTGTGTTTATCGGGAGAGAGTGAGCATTTTCACGCTGTTCCAACGGCTCTCCTCTCTCTGCTTCTCTGCTACAGATTCTGAAGTAACTACCAGGGCAGAAAAGCCCATCCTTCCACTTTCAAGTCTCTTTCTTTCCCTCCGTGTGGGTTTTGCTTTCAACTGATAACTATTAAAGAGATCATTCAACTCACAGAAATAACCTGGTCATCCTGAAGGCAAACCTCTGATCGGCAAAGGCATACTGAAAGCTTATTTTCATGCAAATGCCCCTCAAGATATAGCTCATCTGTTTGTGTTTTTATGCACATTAAAGGTCCAAAATGGGTACCAATTTCATGCAGTAGGATCACACCCTCCAAAACAGATGTTATTAGGTGTACTGCGGATGACAGCATAACACAAACCGAAATGAGCAAGGAGAATTCACCAGCAGCTCACACACAATAACTGCCTCCAACAGGACTGATGAATACCTCCTCATGTGGGGTCTTATGAATAAACACCCCCTCCTTTGGCGATAGGGGAGTTGGTTCATTAAGTAACCGCGTAAACAGCAAGCAACTCGCCTTCTTCACATCATTCCAAACAGGTGACAGACGTGGGAGGTGTTAATTGATCACAAAGAGCATTTTCACTCCCCCTCAGAACAGCCAGCATTTCAAACGACATGCCCCCTGCCCCCGACCCCAGCACCCTGTAGCAATGTGGTGAGCACAGCTGCCCCAGTAACTGGGGGGCGGACACTATTCAAGCCCCATGCTGGAGCCCAGCAGACCAGGGAGGGACCGGCCGGCTTGCCAGACTCCCACCCACCGAATGGCCAGCTGGTTTCACTGTGCAAATAATTGTCTCCCTCCATGTCCGAAGAAGCAGTGCGTCCGCTGCATAGGGAGAGTTCTGAGGACCTGTCGTTTTTGACATCTCTACATCAGGGCTTAAAAAAAATCCACATCAGGCAGGAAATGTGCCCCATGGCTGACAGTGTTGAGATCTTTCATTTGGATTTCTGGAGTCACAGATATGATCTGAAATATTTCTGCATCGTGTCAAGAAACGCTGACAGTTATGCGAATACCCTGCTCCCTTATCTCACCAGCCCTCCTTCCCACAAGCTGCTGAGAAGCGTGGCTTCGCTGAGGCCCTGAGCTGACACTGTCGGCTGGGCCCTGCCCCGATCCAGCACTGGCAGAGCTGAGCCCAGATGGGACCCTACAGCCCAAATTCGGGTATTTGAATGGAATTCTCTGCAAATAGGGGGTGGGGGTGTGTTCGTCTGTGTGTAGCAGAAGAGCCTGCTGGGGGGTGGGGGGTGGGGGCGATAAGGTGACACAGTGGGGTGACAAACAAACTCCGGGAGCCGAGAAGAAAGAAGAGGGGGACCAAGTAGCAAGGTAAACCCCTGTCTCTTATACACATCTTGGGAGAGTCTGGGGGCCAGGACACCTCGGGTAAGATGGGGAATGTCCATTAGCTCAATGCGCTCCCGTGCCCAGGGAACTCTCCTCCAGACATGCCAGGGAGTTCCTGGAACACCAAGAGTGATGTCAGGACCCTTCCAGGGGGAAGCTGCTTCCTGACTCAAGGAAGAAAACAGTGCACCAAGCCAACATCTTTCCGGGCAATTGGAAGGGGGCTGACAGCAGAGACAATGAATGGGTCACTGGGGCTCCAAGGAAGCCGTCGTCGCTGTGCCAGGAAGGACCGGGGAGAGAGGGGGACTGGCTTTCCTAGTCCACTGGGAAGCCCCACAGACTCGCCCCTGCAGGCCATGCGGAGAGCCTTTCCCCTTCTCCCTTTTATCTTCTGCTCACAGCATCCCCAGAGTCAGAAAACAGAAAGAGGATTGTCTCCATTTTCAGACACAGAATTGAGGGCTGGATGAAGTTGGGTGACTTGACCGGTGTCACGAGGTNAGCGGTGCATTTTTGGAGCTCAGACCTACACAGGGCAACCCAGAGAAGGAAATGACTTACTAAGTCCTGAAGTATGGAATGAGGATCTGGTTTGGGGGTGGGTGTCAGAGAACCTCTGGTTCGGTCCAGAGACGTTTATTCCCTGCCATCTGGTGGGGCGTGGGTCAAGGGGGAATGGAGACAGTCTCAGTGCCTGGGGGCTGCCAGCAAGGCATAGTAGGGGCTGGAGCCCTCCGGCTGGGGTCTCTGAGTGGCCACGGCCAGGTACCAGTCCTCAGCAGCTCGGCCTGCTGCACCCCCCACCCCGTGCCCCACCTTCCCCCAGATGTGGGTGGGCTAGGGGGAGGAGTCTGCGCACCAGGGCTCCCAGGCCACCCAAGGAGCCGCTTGTGGCTGAAGCAAGCCATCTTTCTGTTCTTAATGGACCGGCTGCGGGCGAGGCTGGCAGGGATCACGTGTAAAGTCGGGANTGTGGGTGGGCTAGGGGGAGGAGTCTGCGCACCAGGGCTCCCAGGCCACCCAAGGAGCCGCTTGTGGCTGAAGCAAGCCATCTTTCTGTTCTTAATGGACCGGCTGCGGGCGAGGCTGGCAGGGATCACGTGTAAAGTCGGGATCTGATCAGATTCCCAGTATAGGGCAGGTACCGGCCACCACCAAAAAGCTGCCGCTCCCTGCGGGGGCACCGGCTGGGAGGCAGCGGTGGGCCGTTGTGCCATCAGCCCTGGTAATTCAATCCCTGCAGATAGAAGTGAGCTCCCTGCCACCCCATGCAGGGCTCATCCAAACCAAACTGTCCCGGCAGGCAGGCTCAGTAACAGCCCTCCCCACCCCAAATTCTGTGGCTCTAAGTCAGCATGCGATTGTCCCTAAGACCATCCCCCATGCAGCCTCTGAAGAGAGTGAGAAGGGAAGCTCAGTTCCGAGGTGCCTTCTATGCCGAGAGCCCCCTCCCCAGTGAGCACCGAAGCTCACAGGCCACCCCTCATCTCGGCCCTGGGCTGGGGGCGTCCGCCTAAGTCTGGCCTCTGGCTCGGAGTGTGTGTCACAGGGTCGGGAAATGAGAGTGACTCAGAAAAGTGCCTTAAGCAAAGGAGAGGACAAAAATGCAGTCAGGTTTCTATTTATATTTTAGAACATGCATCACACCCTCGCCCACCAGCATGAGCAGCTGCTCGTGGGAGTGGGAACGAGCCTGTGGAAACTGGCTGGGCATCTCCAGAGCCAGGCGTCGCACCTGCTGGGTGGCCTCATGGTCCTCCCTCTAGATGCACACACTCTGAGGAGGCAAAACATACAAGCGCCCTGAGCAGCCCCAGAACCGGAAACCACCTGCAGCTCCTGCGTGGGAGCGAGGACTCACACGCCGCAGCAGACCTGTCTCACCTGTGGCGAGAGCGTGCACAGCCCGAGTCGGTCCACACAGGGCTCCACCTAGGCGGAAGCACCCCAGGATGCCAGAGGAGAAGCCAGGGCTGAGGGGCAGTGTCCAACCAGGAAAGGGCTCGGGGCTGCTGCTTCCATTTTCCTTGCTGATGAGAGTAGGGTCACACAGATGTGTTCACTGCGCACAGTGCATGGAGCTTTGCACATGAGCCGGACACATTTCTGTGTGTGTTTCACGGAGAATTTTTTTTTAACTCTATAAAAATATCTGAAAACAATGTTTACCCACAAATGGTATTAGGAAGAACACTGCACTAGCTCTGGGGGAACCAAGGCCAGGCCTGCACCACACTTGCTGGGTCGCCATGGCAACCTGAATGCCTCTCTACTCCTTTCTCTGAAAAATGATGGGTTCGGAAGGTCTTCACCTTTGTGAGAACATGAAACCCTCAGAAACCCTGTAAAGCCTCACCCAGCAAAAATGCACAATGTTTTGCATGCAGATTCCAGGGCCTCTGGTCTCCCCAGGCCAAGGAGCTCTGCAAGGGGCAGCTGTAGGGTGCANAACCCTCAGAAACCCTGTAAAGCCTCACCCAGCAAAAATGCACAATGTTTTGCATGCAGATTCCAGGGCCTCTGGTCTCCCCAGGCCAAGGAGCTCTGCAAGGGGCGGCTGTAGGGTGCAGAGATGAGGAAGCAGATTTCAGAGCCTGACAGACCCAGGGATGAATACCCTCTCTGCCCCCCTTCCCCCGGCTTCTAGTTGTGGGGTCTCGGATGAGTGACTTGTTACTTAGGTCTCAGTTTACTTATCTCTCAAATGGGGACAATAAAGCTCACAGAGGATACTTGGAGACAAGGAGGAGGATACTTGGAGACAAGGCTCCCCTGTGCTTAGCCCTGAGCCTGTCCCACAGTAAGAATGCCGTAAACGTCCGTGGCTGTTATGAGGTGGCCTGGAAGCCTCCTGTCAGCCCTGACATTCCAGGATCTTTTATCTACCAAGAATTCCACCCTGATCTCAGGCCTGGGTAACACGAGTCCGTGTGTCCTCCCTGTCAAGGTCAGATTTACGCTGCAGAGACGTGATTTTGGCTCTCTCCATCTCTGGAAACCAAAGTCAGCTCACAAATGATATGTCACATGTGTCCGGCAATGGCGTCACAGGCCTCCTGCGTGCAAAGAAGTTTCCAGAAGGACCTCCGCCCCAGCCCTGCATGGTCTCGGGCTGCCTGACACTGGTTTTATAGCAATCAACCCGGGGCCAGAAGACCGTGCGGAGCCTGCCTGGGAGCCTGCCCGCTGCAGTTGGGAAATGCATGCCACATGCCTGGGATTCCCAGGGGGCTGGGAAGGAGGCTCTCCCCTGGGGGCCCTGGCTCTTCCTCCACCAAGCTTATCTCCTTTCATGCCAATAAAAAAGAAATATTTGCAGCAATAATAAAATAGGACCGGGGATTAACTGTGTTCCTCCCTTGAATATTAGGAAAATGTTTGCCTGCCAGAGAAGCAACCAGGGATTAAAGAGCTCCCTGCTGGAGATGTGGGGCTGGTAGCAAAGAGGCTGGAAGTCCTGCAGGCCGGCCTCTGCTGAGGTGGGGGCGAAGGGAGGGGGTGTTGCTCTAACAGTCAGACCCAGGCCTGATGCCATCCTCAAGAGCTAGGTTATATCTCTTCCAACTGTCCACTGTTGAAAGGGACCACAGAAACCTCTGTAGGTTTTATCACAATGACCATCCTTACTGGACATTGGTAATATCAAGAACTGTAGCCAATCTTTGGTGGGGCTCCCTGTGAGTTAGTTACATGAAACCCTCATACCCCATCTACACGAGAGGCCATTTGTGCCCATTTTACAAAAGAAGAAACTTAGGCTTAAGGAAACAGTGTCTTGACCACAGGCCAATTGTGAATTGTGGAGCTGGGATTCAACCTGGCATTATCAGTAAATAGGAACCCACTCCAGTATTCTTGCCTGGAGAACTCCATGAACAGAGGAGCCTGAGGACTGCAGTCCATGGAACTGCAAGGAGTCAAGACACGACTGAACAGGCACGTACCCCACCAGTAGACCTAGCCACTGTTCCTCAACGTTCTCATGATACAGATAGGGGAGCACTTTCTTCATCCCCACTTGTCAAAAGGGACTCATAAACTGACTAGGACATTCATCCTAAAACAATGCAGATCTCAGCCTAACCATGAGCAAACACCAGGCAAGTCCCAACAGAGGGACATTCTACAGAATGCCCAACCAGTTTCCCTCAAAATTGTCAAGGTCACCAGAAACATGGAGAGCTTGAGAAACTGTCCCAACCGAGAGAAGTCTAAGCAGATGTAATGCTTGTCATGTGGACTCCTGGTTGGGATCCTGGAGCAGAAAGAGGGCATTCCATGAAAATGAAGAAAACCTGAATAAAGCATGGGCTTTAGTTAATTATAAGGTAATAATAACATATGACTAGTGGTTCATTAACTGTAGTAAATGTGCTATGCTACAGTCCAGCGTTAACAATAGGGTAGACTGGGTATGGGGTATGTAGGAACTCTGTACTGTCTTTGTAGTTTTTCTGTGAATCTAATACTGTTCCAAAAGTAGGCTATTAAAAACAATTGGGGGGCTGGCTGGAAAGATGGATGGATGGGAAAGTAGATGGATAGATGGACGAAAGGAAGGACGAGAGGCAGGAAGGAAGATGATGAAGCAGGAATCACAGGCTGCTAACAATCGCAAACTCTCAGGAACACATTGGTATTCACTGTGGGTAACTTTTCTGTGGGCTTATCAGGTGGCTCAGTGGTAAAGAATCTACCAAGAAGGGGACGTGAGTTCAGTCTCTGGGTCGAAAAGATCTCCTGGAGCAGGAAATGGCAACCCACTCCAGTGTTCTTGCCTGGGAAATCCCATGGACAGAGGAGCCTGGCAGGCTCCAGTCCATGGAGTCGCAAGAGTTGAACACAATTTAATGACTAAACAACAACTTTTCTGCATGTTTGTAATTTTTTTTTAATTTTACTTTTGGCCATGCTGGGTCTTCACTGCGGCATGGGCTTTCTATAGATGCAGCCAGTAGGGGCTACTTTTCACTCAGTGTGCTTATTTTTGTTGTTGTGGCTTCTCTTGTCGCAGGCCACAGGGCTCTAGGGCACTCAGGCTTCAGTAGCTGAGACTTCTGCACTCTAGAGCGCAGGCTCCGTAGTTATGGCACACCCTCTCAGTTGCTCCTCGGCATGTGGAACCTTCCCAGATCAGGGATCAAACTCATGTCTCCTGCATTGGCAGGTGGATTCTTAACTACTGGACTACCAGGGAAGCCTGACGTGTTTGTGATTTTTTTTTTAATAATACAGTTTTGAGAGAATAGAAAGGATCAGAGGCTAAGGGGTGAATGCCAGCCTTCCTTCTCAGTTCCTCTGCACGACTCTGCTAGTGGTGGGGGTGAGCTTCCCTGGAGTTGAGCAGCCTGGTCCCCCTTTACTTCCAAAGCGGAAGTAAATTTCCAACGGGACATCGAAGGCTAGGGATGGCAGGGTCAACTGGGCACAAAATGATGGAGGCGAGCTCCCTAGTTCATCCCCGTTCTCTCCTCCCCACGCACAGAGCCAGGGCACTCAGACGGGTTCCTGGGATATTTGCGAGCATGAGCTATGAGCCAAGCCCCTCCTTCTCCACGCAAGGGGGGTCTCACACCCTGGAACTAAAGAACCTGTTGGCACTTTGGAAAAGGAGGACAGTGTGTCTGGTGACAGGCAGATGACGCTGAGAGAAGGATCTAGAACTAGGCATGTTGCTGCTACCAGGAGGCCCCGCCCCTGCCTGATTGAGGATGGGAGGCACAAACAACCCAAATGCTTCCAATCTGGTCCTTGAGGAGAAAGGATATTTGTGGTCACGGAGAAATTTGCCACCCAGCGCTGGCGCTTTGGTGTCATGTTTCTGCAGTTGCAAGTTATTCATCCCAAGTTGATCTGTGCTCTAGGAAACAACGACAAAAACCATCCATACTCTAAATGAGATTTGAAGTGATCTTCCATCCCAGGCTTGATGTTTGGGGTCATGAAAAGAAAGGCCAATCGAAAGAAAAAAAGAAACTCTGCTAGATTGAAGAAGCCTTTTCACTTTGCCCTTTAAAGGCGTTTCTGTTGCTTTGATGTTAGGTACTGGGCTTCCTTCCCTGGAGCGAAGTTGGTCTCCCTGCTGTAGCTCAGAAGGTCTGTGTTCTGCCTATGGTGGACACTGGGGCACTTTTTCAAACTGCCACAAGCGGTGGACCCCCATTCTGATGGTGATAAACATACCACAGACCCTCTATAACAAGGCAGGACTCCCAAGACTCGTCTTCCCCACCCTCCTGCCTCCCCCGTGAGGAGAGAGGCTTTTTCAGTCCACCTTCCTGGCCGTCCCTAGATAATCTTGCTAACCCCGCCATGGCAGCCTGCTCACTGGAAGAGCAAAGCATGGTCATCTGGTCATGCTCCCCTGCCCACGTCCACAGAATGGATGGTTGGCCCGCTGTCCACAAGGGGGATGCAACCTCGAGGGGCTGACCATCCCCAGTCCCAAGGCACCAGGTCACACCACCTCCCAACTCGGCTCCTCTGGGGGTGTCAGATTGGGATCCGGTCCCAGCCCTGCTGTGTGACTGGTAAGGTTGCTTGAGTCTTGCTAAGCTTCAGGAGCCTCATGAACAAAATGCCGTGATAACAGCCAGTCCTGGGATCCTGTGGGGATGGTGAGCTGACCGGAATGATGGCCCAGCTGTGATTACTGGGCAGACTCAGCTCTGGAGGGTTTACCCTGTCTCCCCAGAGCTCGGGCCTGCAGCTACAAGGTGAAAGAGCTGAGAGTCTGGGCTCCTCAATAGTCTCCCAGGAGTGCTGATAGAGAGGCGGCTGGAGGCCAAGCCACCTGCCGTGAGGATGACCCATTTGACTTGTAAATGCCTTGGTTAGCCCACCCCTTCTCCATCCTTTCCACATTTGGGGGGCACTGCTTGTCCTGATTGGGTCCCTCCCAGGCCTGCCCCATTCCAGCCTGTTAACTGACGTGACATTCACAAAGTGACGTTGCTAATCATCCATCTCAATAAACTCACTTCAACTTTCTCACAGGCCACAGGCCAGAGGACAGGTCGGTGCCACTCCTTGCCTTTCCCCAGAATGTCGAGTGCAGCTGTATGTCTTTGTTAACAGGCATTGCAGTGTGGCCAATTTGTCTTATTGTTTCTTTTGATGATGGACTTTCTGGGAAAAGGAGGGAGATTTTGAGCTGTCTACGGAAGGGAATGAGCTGGCCTCAATGGGTGGCCCAGCTCCCCAAAGCACTGCTTTGCACTGATACCTGGATTGAGGGTTAATAACCAACTGGCAAGGATGAAGAAATTCATTGTGGATGTGGGGTCATTTCGGGAAGTGTCCATGAGCGTAGAAATAACGTGCTCCCCAGGCATTGACCAACCCCGAGTGCCCTTAGAAAGCACTCTGCTTGTCTGGGATGATATCTGTCCACCCACCTCCCCCACTGCTGAGCTCTGCCTAGGGGAGCCTGGGACCTGCAGACACAGCCAAAGGTTTGAGACATCAGAGGCCAGAGGCAAGCTATTGGTTGGGATTCCTGGAACTAATTTACCCAGACGCCACCTGGTTCTTCACCCATCCATTCAACAAACACTCATTTATTCAACAAACATCCATGCTACTTCCCCTGGGTCAGCCTTGGTTCTGAAATAATGGATGCTGGAATACTCCTGCACCCTCAAAGCCTAGCCCGGGTAGTGCTTGGCACCTGGTCGGAATACACTTTTGAGAAATGGATGGAGGGATGGATGAGTGAGTGGGTGGATGGATGTCTGGATAGACAGATGGACAGATAGGATATATGGGTGGCTGGGTGGGCAGCTGGCTAGATGACTGGATGGATGAACACTCAGGTTGTATGGGTGGGTAGATGGATGAGTAGGTGGGCTGGATGACCCTTGCCCTCCAGGAAGGTAATCTTCACAGTGTTCCCGTAAAATCCAGACTATTTCTGTCTTTCTCACTTATTCTTTCTGGAAAGAAGTGCACAGACCACCCAGACACAGGCGCGGCCTCTCATCCCTACAGCCTCTCGTGTTCCACGTTGATTGGACATCTGTCCTGTGTGTGCAGTTTGAGTCTAGATCCCCAGGGTCAGGGTCACTTGCTCAGCTGCCTGGGGAGGCCAGTGTCTGCTCCGAGGGTCCATGCCGACAAGAATGGGGGAGGGAAAGACAGAAGGCCACGTGCGGTTGTGGGACAGACTCACCACTGGGATTCGGAGGGAGAAGGGACATAGGGGCTGGAGGACCCAGGGACGGCTCCGGGGGGATAGCCAGGCAGGCAGTGGGCAGTGGGTTGGGGCATCCTGAGCTGTGAAGGACGAGGGTGAAAGGGACCATCTTCAGTGAGGCCCGAAGCGGAGCCAGCCTCAGATTCCACGGGCCCCAAGGCCCCTATCCCCCTCCTCTCC